>CABHPR010157595.1:0-10348 GCA_902168415.1 Peromyscus melanophrys | reverse complement strand
TGTGATTTAAATCTATTTGAAATATTAACACATATCTATGACAAGGATCTATCCATGCACACACTGGTATCTCCCACGTGACTTAGCACCTTTCTGCCCTTCCTTCACAGACAGAGACCCATCCACAGAGGGTGATAGTCTGAAGAGACAGCTCAGGAGGCTGCAGTCTCTAGGAAACAGGCCCATGTGGGCATGTTTCTGGAGCACATTTACATGTAGATACTGAAGGAGTTTCAGAAATGCCAAGGTGCAGGCAGGAAATCCATCTACTTTGTATTCAGAGAAAAGTGAAGACATTTAAATTAAATAAAATTAGAGCTGATGGAAGACAACCTGGACACGTACAGACTTGGCAAATGACCTGTCTCTACCTCATAGCTTGTTTAATTAATGATAAGAAAAATTTAAAGGTTGGGACACAAAGCATACTAATGTGTGCTTACTGCTTCTGTGACCTCCTTGTGAACAGACTAGCAGAAGCTTTTAACCTTTTAGGATAACCTACAGACGACATATTTCTAGAAAGCATTTGGATACTGAGCTAAAATTTCCCATCCAAGTTTTAAAACTCTTTAAAAAAAATCTTTAAAAAAAAGATTTTGACCAAGAGTCTATGACATATCAGAGTGTGTATTTGATCTTGGTGAAGCTGTGTGGGAGCCCAAACTGCCTCCCTCCAGCTGCTGTGAGGACTCCAGGTGCTTCCTTTCAGAGGAACCAGGATATTGATGGGGAAAAAAATTCTTTGGCAAAGTAAAAGGAAGTCGGACGTGAGGAAAGCCACAAAACAAGTGCGTTAAGTCCTTGGGTCTCAGGGTCCAGAAAAGATTCTTCACTCAGCCCAGGGATCTGCCAGAAGCGGACATCTAAATGCAAAAGCCAAACACCCACTGTCCCATCACCCCATCAGAGAAACTTAGAAAAAAAAACTCCCTGGGATTTTACTGGAGTCCCATTTCTTAATGTCCCCCTTTCCAGACACACCCACTACTCAACTCTTTATGGATACAGAGTCCGTTCATAGACTTGTGACATTTTTCCTACTTTTTGGTCTCTCTCTGAAATGCTCCCCAAATCCAAATACAGTGTTATTACCTCAACAAGGCTTTCCCTGACAATTAGGCCAAATTAATTGCTGAGTTGTTTGTGCATTATTTACCATAACATTAGCTGTATTTTCCTGTAACTAGATCTGTCTTATTTGGACAGATGGTTGAGCAGGGAAGCATGTTATATTATGCATTCTCTAATCCTCTAGTTTCAGCAGTTATTTATCAGTATTCTGGAAAATTCCATTGTTCCTACATGAAAAAAAATCAAAACATGTTGAAACCAGTGCACTAAACAGAGTTAAGAGGGCATCTATGTCATATGACTTCTTAGAGTCTGCCAATTAGAAGGTACTGGTGTGTGTGGTGGTGGGTGGCCCAGGATGTAGAATTTCACCGTTGTTAATCTATAGACTACTTAGGAAGTACCTATCTACTTAGGTACATCTACTTAGGAAGAACCCCTCATTTCAACCACACTTTCATACTTCCTAGCACATGAAAGATACCAGAGGAAACATTTTCTAAATAAATAACTACATTTTGTGCTATTTATATTTAAAGAATTAGTATTTCTGCAGCACTGCTCAGTAACTTGAAAAACCATTGTTTCTGCCTTTGCTAGGCTATGGACCCTATGACGAATCCCACAGCTAGTCTGCATCTCTGGTTCCGCTGGTGTGCAGCAGGTAGCAATCATGTTAATGGTGCTATGGTATATTTTAAAGTACTCTATTTGAGTGAAGTGTAACTTGAAGCAAAGATATATGATTACTGGTTGAAGCTATTATAAAAAAAATCACAGCTTGCTTTGGTGTGGAGAAGATCAGGTCTGTGTCATTTTTGTTTTCGATATAATCAGTATTTTTCAGCCATGAAGAATAAGCCTTTCATTTTGGTTTTGTGGTAGTTCTTATATAGACCAAACCATGTCCCTTGAAAGGGAAAAAAAATTTTTCCTTACCCTAAACTGTCTACCATAACTAATTCCATCAAAGTCGTTGGGGGAAAAATCATAGACATATTTTCTGACTTTGGTTTTTGGCTTAAGAGTGCACTAAGTTCCTTGAATATATTTAATTAAAACCTTCGTACAAGAATCTCATGGAAAAAAATAATCTCATGAAACAAATTTCTGGAGCCCTCTAATCTGGGCCACTTGTAGGAGCCATCAGCTTACTGCAAACAGGACTTCTGTCTCTGGAAAACTCTTCTGAACCCTCATCCAGGTGCTGCTCAGGCACACACTCTGCTCATTGTGGCTCCAGGTCCAGGTTGCAAGGGCTCTTAGTTCACTGTGAGTCTTTCTCATACTGTAAACTAGCTATGAACTATTCAATTAAAATGTCTCTCATTATGGGGAAAGCAAACGATTAATCCAGTCTATCTCACTGTACTGATAAACTAAGTACATGTAGCTAGAAAAACTCAATCCAGATCTGAGTACCACACATAATCAGAGCTTGTCGTAAAAAGCAGCTGACAATAGACTATTTCAGACCATGAGCTATCTCAGCACCCTACCTGGAAGCTGAGTTTCCGCATTGTTTGTTGGCTATTGTGGCCTTTGTTCTTTGTATTTCCTGGCAATATGGTATCCATGGAGAATAATCATGGTGCATGTTAGGAGAGGGTTGGAAAGCAGCACACTCCATTCACATGTGTTAACCAATGGCAGATTAATCCATTCAATCATCATTGCCTCTGTGCTGGGCACTACTTATGTTTATTGACACAGTAACAGGCCCTTCTGTCTCCACACTGATGAAACTCAGAGACTACTCCTGTAGCTCAGCAATGCTGATTCTGCTCTTTCTCTAGATCCATGTATCATTCTAACTTCTTAGTAACTTTATACTCAAGGGGATCTTCCACTGTCTCTGTGCTTTGGACATGCTCAACTCTGCGGTGAGAAAAATAATAATGCTAAGCTCTGTGAGACATAGTAGAATCAGATGATGACTTAAGAAGGAAGTTAGGGGGCTGGGCGTTGGTGGCGCACGCCTTTAATCCCAGCACTCGGGAGGCAGAGGCAGGCGGATCTCTGTGAGTTCGAGGCCAGCCTGGGCTACCAAGTGAGCTCCAGGAAAGGCGCAAAGCTACACAGAGAAACCCTGTCTCGAAAAACCAAAAAAAAAAAAAAAAGAAGGAAGTTAGATAATTTTACCTTATTCATTCATCTATTTATCCAACTCATATGCCCAATCACAATCACTGAGATAAATAGAGTTTCCTGTTCTACCAGCTACCCAAATGTTTCTTCAGTAGAAGATGACCCTTGGTCACATAGACACTGGGGAAAATGTCTGATACTTGCTTTAGTTGATTTCTCATGTATAAATATATGCAGGAGTTTAAGAATTCATAGGATATAATTTTCTCTTAAATAAATCTCCTCTTGTATCAGTCCATAGCCTTGATACCCATGGCACAAATTGTGGTAAGGGAGACCTTAAAACCTTGCATGGACAGATTCAGTTATTTGGGGAAGTAGGAGAGATAACAGAGATCTTTGTCTCCCATCTCAGTTCCCTTTACACATAAGTGCAAGCTATAGGCTTTATTCTCAAGTGTTCTTATCATATAGAGAACAATATCAATAAAAACTAACAGTGCTGACTTCCATCTGAGATCCAGACAACAGCCTGCCTTTGTCATGAGGCACCGAATTGTTTCTATTTGGAAAGTTGACACCTTCAAGATATATTTTTGTTCCCAAAATAGTGGCAAAGTGTAGGACTACTGAGAGATAATAAAATAAGATTTCCCCACAGCAATGGCAATTTCTATAATCCACCAAACAAGCTTCTCAGATGTTTTGAATTGCATCTAAGGACCACTTTGCATTGTCATGTGCTTTATCTTTTAGGAACCTCTCCTGTTCTCTTTTTTCCCTCGCTGATCAAATTGATGGATCTGCTTTGCTTCCTTGATGTTTCTTTTCCTTTCCACTCCACCAACCTCAAGAGTATCTGCCAACCCACTTACCCCATTTCCAAGATGCTTATTGATAAACACTGGGTGCCTCTGTGTTTGTAAGGAAAAGAATTATATTTCCATCACAAAATAAAATCAAAACTTGTCAAAGTCAATGTAAAATATCCCTTAACAGTTAGTAAAAGGATGTGATGAACCATGTGAACATCTACAATGTTGGGTTGAGTTGGGTTAAGCTGGGAGAGTTTGTGGGAACTTGTATCTTGCAAATTACTTTGAATGCTCTCCTGATAGCCAACCACATAAATGGACTTTGAGGGTCAGTGAATGGCCCAGCTCGGCCAACTGTACAGTGGTACTTCGAATGTTTCTGAAGCCAGTCTGCAAGTAAACAAAGACAGCAGCATAGAAGTTCCTAAATCGGTGACTGAGGATGCCCAAGAGGAAGGATGGGTGAGGAGTGCCAAATGCTGATAACTTCCACACTGTGCTTCTGCATGTGGTGCAGCTGTCGCAGGTGGGGTTTCTGGAAGCAGATGCTGAGGTGTAGTTGGGTGCACAATGTTTATTACAAATTCCAAGGGCAGGAAGATGAAGTTTCCGCTTCTGGCAGGGAGAAGAATAAAACCACGTGAACCATAATCCTGACCCATCAAAGCCTCTTCCTTCACAAGGCTCATGTTGGACTAATGAGTTTGGCCTTCCTTTCCCCTTTTGCCAGACAACAGATGCAGGCTGCCACTGTTCTGTTCCATATTCTCTCAGGCTCTCAGCAGCTGAGGCAGACATGAAAGTGCTGGCAGTAGAGACTGACTGTGGACCCTAACTGGGCACCATGTCCCTCCCAGAAAGAGAGTCTGAGTGCATATCTCTACATCCTCCACATTCGCTAAGAGAGATTACAAGTCTCTTACAAGCGCAAGTTTTCACATCAGAACCATATCTCCAGGCTCTCTAGCATCACAGGGTCCGTCCGGGCATCAGTCTACTCTGGGGAAATTCTTTCCCATATGCCAGCTACCAAAATGGAAACGATGAAGTCACTTCTCCAGTGTGGCTCCAAGGGTCACCACTGTACATTCTTCAAAGGCCCAGAGTCTGGAGCTGCCCAACAGCCTTGCTCTGAGACATGGCAATTTGATAATACTCATCTACTAGTCCTCTTGACTCTTGCCTATGTGTGGGAGTAGACTTTGTATACAGTTTTGTCCACATATGTACTCACTCACTCATTCATTTATTAATTAAATTATTTGTTCTTTTTTCTTCTCTCTACCAACTTTCAGAGAGTGTTTGAGGAATCCAGAACTGGGAGATTTCCTGACAGGCCAATGTTCCTGTTTCAAACATGCCAGACTGAAGGATCATGACTATTTACCCAAGGATTTACATATACTCATTCTCTAAATACTACTTTATGCTTGACTCTTAATTCCTGGTTATCATAACTAATTTCTGTCAGAGTCTGAAACAGTTCTGAACTCTGATATCTTAAATTGAAAATGAAATTCATCTAGCTTCATTCAATGTTATCTTCTATCAATGCATTAATCCATACACAGACACTGGAAACACAATAATTTAGCTTCATATCAAATAATTTGCTATTCTACAGCAAATGTACCTAGACACACAGAGACATGTGTGCAAAGAATTCATTCAGTGTATCTAACTGAATAGTTAAAAGCATTATTAAATCAATTTCCTCAATTCACTATGAGCATAGTCAAATATGTTGGAGTATGTTATGTCATGTTTTTGCCCGTCTTTAATATTACTATAGATCAGCAGAGCTAAGTGAGTAGGGAGAGCCTGACGGGAAGTGAATTGATTGTGTTGGCTACTCACCAAATTAACTCTCTGGAATACCCAGTTCCATGTGTGGCAGGAAGATTAGTTTCATGACACTGCAGAGTGTATTGAGTATAAGAGAAGAAATGTAGGATCCTGGAAATACCACACTAGGTGTTAGGGTTGAGTGGGTGGGCGTCACAATAAAAGTAGAGCTCAGTGGCTCAGCATGAATTTAGCATGTGCAAGGCCTTGGGTACAATCCCTAGCATCAAGGAGAAGGAAGGAAAGAAAGGAGGAAGAGAGAGGAAAGAATGTCTCTCTGTAGTCAATTCTAGGTCAAAGGTAGAAGTTTTTTGATTCACAGATGAATTTACTTATATAAACATAATCTTCTGTAATGAAAATTATGACTATGTTATACAAGGAGAGATATTTGTCAACGTCTGGAGAATTCCTGCTTTTAAAAAAATCTAGAGCGCAGTGTCCTAGTTTGTGTTTATGCTGCGGTGATAAACACCATGACCAAACGCAACACGCTGAGAGGGAAACATTTGTCTTACAGGTTCTGATCGCAGCCGGTCATTAAAGGAAGTCAGGGCAGGAACTCAAGCAGGAGCAGAAACAGACATCATGGAGGGAAGCTGCTCACTGGTTTGCTCCTCAGGCTCATGTTCCTCTACCTTTCGTACACTTCCCAAGACCACCTGCCCAGGGATGGCACCGCCCACAGTATGTTGGGCCTTCCCATATCCATAATCAAAGACTTGCCTACAGGCAATCTGATGGAGCAGTTTCTCAACTGAGGGTCTCTCTTTCCAGACAACTTTAGCTTGTGTCAAGTTGACAAAAACAAACAAACAAAAACAAAACAAAACAAAAACAAAAACAAAAACAAACAAACAAACAAAAAACCCTAATCAGCAGAGGTAGCTACTTGTATTTAGTGGGCAGAGTCCTGTGATGCTGCTTAACAGTACATGGTGTGCAGGACAGACATACGGCACAGAACAGTCTGTCCTCAAGTGTCAGTAGTCTGAGGTGCAGAAACCCTGCTTCAGATCTGAATGACCACATATTTGCCCATCAGAGATGGCTTCCTTATGAGGAGTTCATCATGAAGCAGAGACCCAAAACCATCTCAATACAATGATACATACAAGGTTCCTAATAAGTTATAATAGGAGAGGACTATTTTAAGCTTGTTAATCAGGAGTGATATAAGGAAAAGTGCTTTTCCTGGTCTTTCTTCTTATAATAAACAGATACATACTCAAACACATCAACAGCATGACAAAGCAAAAAGGTAGGATTGAAAAATGAGGAAAAGAAGGAAATGTCAGCTAATCTTGTCACTCTTCTGTCTCTTCAAGACATCTTGGCCCCATAACAAGCCCCTGTTTGAAGTTACCCGAGTACCTTGAGAGACAGGAGGTCAGAGCATAAGGACACTGCAGGGTCATTGCTCCAGTCTGAAGCACAATCACATCAGGACTAAATTTCCCCATGATCCGTCCCAATCACACATACCCCTTCTGCTCTTATGACTTCCGCTCCCAGGTAATAAACACTGACATTGGGTCTGGGATAGCAAAGACCATGATTCTTATGGATCATGAGGAAGCCTTGGCCACTGATGCAGAACAGGCAAGAAATACCGGAAGCTAAATTTAATAATTTGACAAATTATCAATTTTCTATAAATCAATATGATTTAGACAGGTAAAAAGGTTTGTTTTTTAATCTGTTGTCTATCTCAGTACAGCCTGATAAAGGGGCATGAGATCCATGTTTAAGTCTGTGCCGTGAATAATTTCATTGTCTCAGCCTGAAGGGGGACTCTGCTGTGGTGGTATTGTGTTCCCCAAACTATTGTGTATGCTAATAAACTTATCTGGGGTCAGAGAACAGGACAGCCACAATATTAAACATAGAAGTTAGGCAGTGGTAGCATACGCCTTTAATCCTAGCATTCCAGAGACAGAAATCCCTCTGGATCTCTGTGAGTTCAAGGCCACATTGGAAACGGCCAGGCACGGTGATACACACCTTTAATCCCAGAAAGCCACACCTTTAATCCCAGGGAGTGGTGGTAGAAAGCAGAAAGGTATATAAAGCGTGAGGATCAGAAACTAGAGGCATTTGCCCTGGAGAGGCATTTGCCCTGGAGAGGCATTTGGCCTGGAGAAGCCTTTGGCCTGGAGAAGCATGTGGCTGGTTAAGCTTTCAGGCTCCTAGCAGCAGTTCAGCTGAGACCCATTCTGGATGAGGGCTCGGGGCATCCAGTCTGAGGAAACAAGACCAGCTGAGGATCCGGTGAGGTGAGATAGCTGTGGCTTGTTCTGTCTCTCTGACCTTCCAGTGTTCACCCCAATAACTGGCCTCAGGTTTGATTTTATTAATAAGAACTTTTAAGACTCATGCTACACTCTGCAATATAGCAAGTCTTCTGGAGGTAATTTTGACATGTCTCCATTGCTATTGATGGTGCACTCTCCTCGGTGCATAGCACTGGGGTACTGTGAAACTAACAAAGAAGAAAAGTGAACAGAGGCAGACAGAAGTGCTGCGTGTACTGCAGGCCTGGAGTGTGTGGTTCAAAGTGGTGGGAGAACTAGCAGATGATGCTGAGGAGTGGGAATCTGGCTCCTCTGGCTGGATATGTGCAGTTTGTAAGAGGGAAACATCTTAAATGGCATGAATTCAAGCCTTGGGGGGGTGTGTGCATGTGTGTGTGTGTGTGTGTGTGTGTGTATGGATGCATGCATGCACATGTCTGGGGAGGTTATGCATGTGTGTGTGTGTGTGTGTGTGTGTGTGTGTGCATGTGTGTGTGCATGTATGTGTGTGTGTGTGTGTGTGTTATAGTTGAAAATGGAATCCATTCTTTCATTCACTTGAATTATTTTATTTTTCTGAGTTATTTTACTGAATGTGAGTCTAGTCCTGAGACCTATGAGCTTTCACATTTTCATTACATTTTCATAATTCTGGAGAGAGCAACTTCCTACCCCAGATACTCAGAGTATAAAAATATTTACTGATATTGTAACCTATTCATTGGAACATTTTCTTCACAGAAGTTTGTATCTGAAGCCTGCCTCTTTAGGTGTTTGGTTTTGGTCATCACTGACTTGAGTAGGCTGTGCTGCTCCATATTCTTGAAGACATCCTGCCCAAAACTTCAGAGCCCCTGATCATATCCAGCATCAGTGATGGAAGACTTCTTTCATCCACCATTCAAGCAACAAACAGTTTTTTAGTATCTACTCTATAAATCAGGCAATATAAGCTAATGAAGTTTTCAAAATTCTTAAGTTATACATCCTATTATCAAAATGATACCTTTGTTATATAAGTTACCTAAGTAAATAGCACTAAAGAACTAGATCCCTGGTGGTTTTAGATCTGGGTCATTTGTAACACACACTTGATGAAAGATGTAGAAAGTGCTGGGATTTTCATGAGGTTTTATTAATCCATTTCCATTTCTGTAACAAAATACCAGGAACTGGTCACTCTGTGAACATGAAAGGTTTATTTAGCTCATGATTGCATGGAGTGGCTTCAGCTCAACTCTGTTGATGGTCTCACAGCTAGTGGAATTTCAATGGTACGATTCTCTCTAGAATAGAACATGTTTTAAGAAATGAAGTCAGAGAGATTCAGAGAGCCAGCTCCTTTGTAATAACCCAAGTATGTGGGAACTATTCATATCCCTGTAGCTTCATTAATAATTTTAATAAAGATCTGTGCCATGAACCACTAAGCTTCCACTGAATCTTCTTCCTAAAAGGGCCACCATCCCTCAGTAGGCCACACTGAGGTCCCCACCTGCAGCAATGAACCTTTGAGGAACGCCCCACATCCAAGCCATAAGAAAGACCAAATATTAGATGAAAAATGTATTTTTTGCTCTAAAGTTATCCCCGTTGATTCTTTTTGGAACATTAAATTTATTCCCCTCATGTGAACATGTAGGAATCATAGATAGTAAGGATTTCTGGTTTGTTTCTATTTCCTATTTCAACTTTGTGCCTGTCAAAATAAAATTGATCCTTTCTGGTGAATACTCTTTTGTTGTTGGGTTTTTTTTTTCTTTTTCTTTTAATCATTTGGACCGTGAAATATAGAAGTCGGAGCAGCACTGATTTACACATCGAGGTCAGGCTGAAGACTGACATCGGCTCTGGGAAGTTGACAAAGTATCATTCGGTGTCCCTGAGCTCTGGCCATTGTGCTTAGCCAAGGATGAGCTAGAGCTGTTGTTTCTCCTTGGGTTTATGAATAAGCAAATGTTTGCCTCTTTCTAACCTACATCTAGTGACTTTGGGGTTAATTGTTATAGGCCATGACTTTGACTATACTCATCAACATCTCATCCCCCAAAGTGGCCCATGTGACTTATCACAAGGAAATGTCTAACAAATGTAGAATTAGCAAACTAAAAGTAAAAATAGATCACATGAAAGTCTCCCACAGATACAAGAGCTGAGCTGCTAAAATTGGGAGCTTGTACTCTACTAAGACAGATTTTGAAATAGTTTGTCTCAGATTTGGGATCTAGTTGC
>CABHPR010157594.1:30189-52366 GCA_902168415.1 Peromyscus melanophrys | reverse complement strand
AAAAGAAAAGGAAAGGAAAGGAAAGAAAAGAAAAAAGACCTCAGGGCTGTTTATCTTGGTCTTGTACTCAGCTTCAGTAGCAAAACAGTGCATCTTGGCATAAAAGAGACAAAAAAATTGTGTGAGTAGGATAGAGAAACAAGAAATAAAGCCTTTCATCCATAACCAACTGATTCTCAACAGAGTTGTGGAATCTATATTGGGTAAAGAACAGTCTCCTCCAAAACATGATTCTGGAAACTCTGGATCTCGAGATACAGTAGCCACTATCAGTCACCCAGCCCTAAGTCACCTGGGAATAGATCAAGAACCATAACATTAAAAACAAAACCTGAAATCACTAGCAAAAAGCACAGTGGTGAAATCTCCAGACAGTGGGACAAGCAATCATGTTTTGAACAGGACTCAAAAGCAGAAGGGACAGGAGAAAAATTCAGCAAATGAAGTTATGGAAAACCGAACGGCACTGCACAGCGAAGGCAGTAATAACAGGGAAACCACGACCCAGACTGTGGGGAGGATTTGTTAACTGTCCCTCTCACAGAAGGTCAACATCCAGTGTCCATAGAGCTCAGCTGAACAAAGAAACACACACCTGTGACACCCCGCACCTGATAAACACGCTTAGGCTACAAATCAAGAGTGGGAATTAAAAGAAAAAAAAAACAATATAAATGTAACCCAGTTAAAACTGAAATACGAATGGTCAGTAAACATCAATAAAATGATAAAACGTTGAATAACATTAGAAGAATTCAAAAATACAAATCAGAACTACAATGAGATAACATTTTATCTAGCCAGGATGATTAATATACAAAAGTAACAAAGACAACTGCAGAGTAGGAAAGTTTGTAGAAAGAAGTGATCTATATTGTTCAAGGGCATATAAATTAGTACAGATGCCATAAAAAAATGAATTGAGGTTCTTAGAAATCTAAACAGAGAGTACCATGTGATACTGCTCACCCAGTTCTGGGTATATATCTGAAGGAGTGAAGTCATTTTACTAAAGAGACAAATGTCTCCTTGTGTTTAATGTTAATGATACCACAACAAAATATGGAATCAGTCTTGGTACCCATCATCAACAAATGTATTTATAAGGAAGATGTGGTATATACATACAGTGAAGTATTATTCAGCCATTAAGAATAAAGTTCTGACATTTCTAGTGAAATAAATGGAATATAGAATGCCACTTTAAATTGTGTTAAGCTAGATAAGCCAGATATAAAAAGGAAAATGTTGCATGTTCCCTCACATGTAGAAAGAAAATACTACCAATACAACAAAACCTGTCTGTACAATAGAATAGTAATTATGCAGAACTGGGAAATACGCCAACAAGGGAGAGGCTTTAAGAGCAGAGGACAGAGAGAGGGTTTGTACCCTCTGCATTCAGGTACAGAAATGCCACAGTGGGTCCTGTTGTTATGCACCATCAATATATATTTATAAAATGTTGATATAGAGAAGATTTTAAAAATAAATGGTGAAGTAAAACACTTTTCTTAGTAATTGCATGTGAATCATATGTGAGTTTGGTGGGAATATAATGGAATACATACAATTGTAAAAATGGAATCTTACCAAATAAGGTTGACTACTAAGCCTGTAAGACTAGTTTAAAACTACGATCTGAAGTAATTCATTGTACTGATAAAGGGAAATAATCAAAGCTTTGTCTTTCCTTTCTTAAATTTGCTTTATCACCAAATAACCCAAAAAAATATAAATTTTAATTTTGCATAGCACAGTTATTCCAACTTTAGTAGTGTTGGAACTTCTCCAGATAAATCAGAAAGATATGAAATGTTGGAAGCATAAAAGCAGTAAGAATTCTCTTCAGATATATAAGACTAATTTAGATTGTCCTGGCTATAATCTTGGGTTATAATGTAGCTAGTAAGTCAAGTGATGTGGTTAGGAAGCATGCCAAATATAATGGTTACTTTGGGGAGATGAAAAAGTTTGAGTTTGAGACATAGGGAGAGTTTGAGGAGAACAGTGACAAATTATGGCTTGTGATATAGTTCTATTTTACAGGAATTATCTTTCTTTTTCCTTTTCTTTTTTAACAAAAGTGAAAAAATAGCCTATGTGTTGGTCTTTCCCCTACAGATTCTGGTCTCATTGATGGCCCAGAGATTGAACTTTCATGAAACCTCCACAGGTCACTGTATATCTAATTTCATACCCTCTGTACCTAAAATATGTTGAAAAGTGATGCCTCTGAACTTTTTCAGCTTACAGGCTACATTAAATCAAAGCCTTTATGCCACATTAAGACATTCATGTAGATGTTATATGCAGCCTGGTGAGAAGTTTGGCTTCCTCTATATGTTTCAGAGAAAAACTGTGTTCACAGAAATGCCTTGTTCTCCACTCAGTGCCAGGAATTTTTCAATTATTTCTATAATTGGCTGTTCTATGAAGCTATAGCCAAGTCTATTTCTTTTTTAATAAATATTTTCAAATGACCCTATGTTTTAAATAATACAATAATTATAATATTGATATATTCTATAATATACTACAAACTATGAAACTTATTGAAAATTTTAAATTCTCTACTATAATTCTTTCTGAAATAAAATACCTCCAAACAATAACCAAAACAATAACTTTTATATTTCTTCACATTTTTTCAGAATTCCTTCCTTGCAAATATTTGTTCTTAATTAAAATTGTTTTCTCCTCAATCCAGTTTGAACCGTAAACTTCAATACTCTGTTGCCCGTGTCTGTCAGCTTGTAGATTCTGTCAATGACCTGGGTGCCTTGATTCTTCTTTGTCTTGCTCATTCTAATTTATTGGCCTTCCTCTTGTTTATTTAGACCTTTCTCTACAGGATGGTTTAAAATAATTGGCACCCAAATCAAACTATCCCGTGCTTATTACAGTTTCTGATGTAAATGTCTCTGAGCACATGGGGGAGAGCCTGCACTTTGGCTATGGATAAGCAGCTCTCTTTTTAGACTCTTATAACACCTCATCATTGTGGGGGCCTCATCTATTTGTTTTCTTAATGTACGCAATCATTCCACACCGCTCTAATCACGTCGTCAAAGAAGTGGTAGCTATTAGAAATGCTATAAAACCTAAGTAACTCGTTTAATAACCTGCTGTAAGTCAACCACTCCCTTCCATTATAGATAATTGAGAGTTAACTCATTTGCCAACACTAATAAAACAAAACTCTTGCATACTAAGGCTACATTTTTCTTAACATAGTTATACAGTCTTCCTACATCATTTCTCCTACATCTGTGACAAAAACAGTCCACTGTATCATTTATTTATTTTCACTTTGGCGTACCTCTAAAACCATCAAACAGTGATAAAAATCAAGAGTTCTGCCATAAGCAATTTAAGTCACAATCCAAAACTGAAGCATCCTAACGGCAGAGGCATGCTACATACCTGCTAATACTTAATACTGCACAGAGACCAACCATGGAAGCCATGGTTTGTTTCAACTCTTTGTCATTGCTAAATTTTGTAGTGCTCCTGCTACCAGAACAGAGATGGAGCACAAATGATAAGAAAAGGCACCAAATTCATCTATATTTTAAAAAATGTGCTTTACAAAGGTTTACCCTTAAATCTTTTGAGGATAATGAAGTGTCAGGGACATAATTGCTCACCAAAGTTAAACATCTCAGTTGTAACGTATTGTCAGTTTTGACCATTAATGAGTTAATCACAGCTAAAGTCAATTTGCAGAACATAATATCAAGACCTCACTAGTAGCTGTTACTTCACATGGGTTTGTCTTAATCTGCTGAGGTCTTTATTAAATGATACAACTGTTATTCATGAACATGGAAGTTCATAGTTCAAACAGATCTGGTCAAAACCTGTATTTTGTGTGGTGTAGCTAAAACCACTGTCATGGATATGGAAATTGTCCAGTTCCTATGGTTTTCCTTTTCCAGACATTCTTTTCTATAGAATCTGATTAAAAATTTAAAAACAGCATGTAATTTTCTCATGTAAATAGAACATACCAAACATGATTTAGCTTTTGCAAATGACTCATATTGAATTTAAATGGAAAACTGGTTCTCAATTTGTCACTACTTTAGAAGAGATACAAGGCTTATAAATCATTTTCTTCTTATAAATTATTTTTGTCTTTAGTAAATTTGTCCCTGAAGATCTAAATTTGATGTTAGATATTTCATGCTCTCAAATTAACTTGGATACTTATAAAAATAAGAATTCCTTCATTCTACATTTGACATTCTGAATAAGAACCTTAGGTAGAAATGACAATGCATTTTAATTACTTCTCAAATACATTTCATAACAATTTTAGTCTTGTTAAATCATTGCAAATTTACAAGAACAGTATTTCTTAAAAAGAAGCAGAAACCATATGAACGTTATTTATGTAGAAGGTGAGTGTGAGCAAATAGTAGTCCCCTGAGGTAAAGAAAAAAAGGTGTTCATAGTGACGGATGTTCAGAAGCCAGGAGCCTCTTAACCAGAAGAGACGAGATCCACGTAGTGAAGATGTGATTCAAAAATTCGGACAGTCGTTTGAAAGCAAAAATGAGATGTCCCAGAAAGAAAAGATTACCTCTAAAAGGAGTGTTTTAATAAAGAAAAGGCAAATTTAATAAATGTATTACATAGTGACTTAGAATTTGATTGCTATCATCATCATCTATGTTTAAGTGATAATATCTCCCAAGGAGGGTGCAGGAAAAATAAAACAAAATGAGAAGTTATAACACGTTAAAACTTCGATGTTCTGGAAAACATTATAAAATTCTGTCTGTGGCTTTTTTATTTCTTTAGACAAGGAATTGGAAGGAAAATATGTTTATTGTTAGAAATATCTAAAAAAATATAAATGGGAGGTTCTTTGTGAGGAATTAACTGAAATCAATTATTCAACAAAAAGCTTGTCCATAATTAATGTTACAGCCCAGTGCTATTTAGCATACAACCCTGATGCAAACAGTGCATTTGCAATGACACACACCAAACAAACCGGTGAAGGACATTGATTTGTTTTCACATATCACAAATATTCTTCTTATTACCTCCCACTTCAATATATATATATATATATATATATATATATATATATAAACTTATAAGTGTGTCTGTGTATGTGCCTGTGCATATGACAAGTGTGTGCAGGTGCATGCAGAGACCAGAAGTAACGCAAGCAATATTAGGTCCAGTCTATATTGTTTGCTCCCAGGGTCCGTGGAAGAGTCTACCAACCAGCTGAAGATTCTAATCTGAGGGATAGTCAATGAATCTAAGCACACGGAGTTCTTTAGTCCATCCACTTTATTCTTCTATGACGATTCTATGTGCACAGTTTCTTTTCTGTTCTCATACTTAGCTCCTCTCAGTCCCTCCTGCTCTCAGTCCCTTCTGCTGTTCTCTCATCATTCTACCTAGTTCTTTCCATCTCCGTCCTCATCTTTGTTCTTCTCCATCAAGTCTCTTCTTCTATTGCTCTCAGAGAACCAGTCTATATACCCACACAGTAATTCTTTGGTAAAGCAATGCATGTGAGGCTTAAAGTTTTCAGGGATGCAGAGAGAGGTGATAAGGACCCACACATAAAGCAATTAATTGTCAGCTTCCAATTACAACCCAAAAGGGGAGTGACTAAAGGGGAGTTCTCTGGTAGGGTCAACTAAAGGCTAAGATCAATTAGGGAATTTATGTGCTCAAACTATAATCTAGAAATGGCTAGATAGAATGTTAGGGGTCAGTAAGTCACAAGAAAGTAAACTGTCTTTGGCGCCACTTTCCCCACTCATCCCAGCTGCAGCTGCTTTCTGATAGGGAGGGGGATATACGCTAGGTGGCTAAGCAGCCTATGTCAGAGCATGTAGTATTTGGTTAGTAAAAGCACTTTCACCCAGAGTAATTGCTGAGGAGAAAATCTAGGAATAGCACCTGGCTGAGGAGGAATAAAAACTTAATTTGCACAAGAAAGAAGCTTGGCACCTGTTGCCTGCCTGGCCTGGAGGCAATCTCCTTGGGTCAGTGGGAAGTAACTGCCTTAACTCAGTATCTAGGGTCTTGTGTAAATAACCTGGGGTGAAGGTAAGGAGTTGAGGATTTAGTTGTTAGTGGTTCTTTTCTCTATCTGTGAGTGAGATGAGCTCATGTTTATCTATGTGCAGTTTTGTCCTTGGAAAAGGGTATCTTTGCTGAAATACTTTTGTCCGGAGAATGGTCCTGGCCAGATATATGTTAATGAAAAATAAACGCAGCTGGGGACAGTTGTCCAATTACCCTAAATGTATAGGGAAAGTTGTGCCCAAGATTGAGATGCAATCATGAGATTACATGTACATGTAACATGGAGATGCACCGTAAATGGGGAGACTCATAGCTATTATTGCACAAGAAGTTTACAACAGACAGCCAGTTCATTCAAAAGGCAGTAATTCCATAACGCCTTGTGTGATGGTTTCCTCTAACAGAACCCTTAGTTCTGATAGGTTGACTTCTGAACACTAGTTGTCACTGCTGTATACTCTCATGAACTTTCACTACCAGCGGCTCTCAATACCGAAGAGAGCAACAGAAGCCCAGAGCTGGACTTAGAGGTTGTTGTGAGTTGATTATTTGGTTTTTTCACCAGCTCCATAAGGAATACTTTAAAGGAAAGGGGGTTATTTGACCTATACACGTGTCGAGGGAAATCATGTGCTTAAAGTCATTACAACTGAGTCCAACCAGCTACTTTTTAATCATATTGTATGATTCTTAGCATGGTAATGATATAGTTTTCATAATTAAAATGGGCTACAATTAAAAATGCATTGTTATGTTTAAAATATTTATGAAAGCCAATGTGCATCTTCTTCCAAAGAGCATCAGAAATCTCTATTATTCAAAAACAAAGCTTCTATACTCATTGAAGCAATTAATATTTTAAAGTCTGAGTTTAAAGATATTCTATAACTATAAAGGTACCATTAAATGTGCACCACTTGTTCAGATATTTGGCTATTTAGATATAAAGTCACTGAGTCAAATAAGCCATGGTACCTGACTCATTTCCCCCACTGTATGAGACTTCACTACATGGTCAAATGCACCTTCTGAGGCAAAAACTGACCCTCAGCTTAATCTTTTCATTTGTTCAAGCTTTGGGTAAATTCTTCTTTCAGAGACTGCAGTGCTGAAGAGATTGAGCCACAGTTCTTAAGCACTCTTGAAACCCATTGGTAAGAAGCCGTGTCTAATTTGTGACATACAGTCTGATTGCTGCTTACTCTAAGAGGTTCAGCTGACCCCCTTCTGTTCATGCGTATTAAAGCTATGTTCCTACAGATTCCATGCCGACTCCAATGGGCCAAGATTTAAAGTGAATGCAACCTGCCCATGCCTACCAGAATGTTAGTGGCACAGCTAAGTTCCTATTTCCTTTCTACTGTTCATTGATCATATAACCTTGAATATGACACCTGTTGATACGCCACTGAGCAACAGTTCTTGCAATTGGGCCTTCTTGAATTCCATGCTATCAGTCAATATGCTCATGTATTGAGTTCCTCGAAACACTCCTTTGGCAACTAGCTCTCTTTTTTTTTTCTTGCCACAGTCCCACTTGACTCAAAAAAATAGAAAAATTTGGCCTCTATTTTTAGCATGGATCTAAATTACATATTTTACAAATGCTATAATAATATTTACTCTATTAAAAATCAACACAGTAATAAAAATTACAGTTTTCAATAAACTATGTTAAGTAATGTAAGTTGATAATTCAAAGCACTGCATAAGAAGATGCTGTGATCTTTCAGAAAGTTGGTAAATGGTCTATTAATTATCAAAAGTTTATCTTTTAAACAAATAGATAAATATTTAATAAACTTGCAAGTACTATACCATACTTACAAACCTAACTTGAATATTAATCTGCAAGAGGGATTTTGTAAACTACAATCATTACATCCTTTAATGATCTCCCCATAAAAATATGAAAATAAAACGGTAAGAAAATAAATATGAAAAATAAATACAAAAATAAAAAAAGAATCTGTTTTGCTACATTGCAAATGATTTTCTGAACAATCATCATGTTCTATAGTTTCTTAATTTTCTTGTCCATTTGAAAATTGCAACTTCAAGATTTCAGAACTATCTTGAGAAGAAAGAGGAATGCTAGTTTAATATGTCCTATAATTTATATTATACTACATATTTCCTTTTACTTGATTTCTTTTTCATCTTGTTTTGTTTGTTTGTTTGTTTGTTTGTTTGGGTTTTTTTGTTTGTTTTGAGACAGGATCTCACACTGTAGCCTAGGCTGGTCTCCAACTCATGACTCTCTGGACCCTTTGTCCTCAGACTCCCAAGTGCTAGACAATAGGTATGCTACTGTAGCCAACCTTAAAAACTAATGTATTTCATTAATTTAGTGACAGTTGAGGAGTATCACTCAGATGGATGGAAGTTGTGTAGATGTGCAGTATCTGAAAGCATTGCAGACTGCAATCAGTTGTGTTTTAGATGAATTCTCAAGGTCACAGGATAGGAAGCTCCTCTTAATTCCACACACAATAAATCACCAATTAAAAGGTTAAATCAAGTAAGACTTGTCCTGAAAATGTTGACCTGAGCAAATGAATCTGTATTTGTTTGGATGGACAGTTAGCTGTAGCAAAAGTATTGAAAACACTGATAAGTTTTGCTTTTGTACAGCATCGCCCTTACTTCAGGACCCATAACCAGGATAAATATAACAATCTACAACAAATCAGAACTGCAAGGTGAAGAAAGTCCTCATCTGAAAACTCAGAGCAATGCAAGAGCACTCACAGCTTTTTTATTTACAGCAAAAAAACAAAAGAAATTTCTAAAAGCCATATGTTTGGTTCAAAAAGAACATGGAAGCACTATACAAAATACTAAAGATGTTTCCATGAAATAGTATCAGAAAGAAAAGCTACAAGCAGTTTAAAATAAAGATAGAAAATACTGCTGTATAAAATAAGAAACAGAGCAATATTATCATGAAATGATTATCAAAATTTGTGCTGCAACCAGAGAAGAGGTAATAGTGTAAACACTCAAACATCTATGATTAAAAATAGCTGAGAGACAGGTTTGGTGACATCTGGGTTGGGTGGCATTTGGAGAGGCTGAGGGAAGAAAATCAGGAGTCTGAAGCCAGTTTGGGCTCTATAACCAACTGTGAACAAATAAACAAGAGATAGCCTTGAGAACAGACAAGATAAATGAAGAGAAGGAAAACAAATGTTTAATATCAATTATAAATAGAAGAAGAAATTGGTCTATGGATTGTCATTGTCCCCAAGGTTGTCACACACTAATGGCTTCCCCTGTAGCATGAATCTTAAAAGGTCTTATTAATAAAAACAAACCCAGAGCCAGGTATTGGGGGTGAATGCTGAAAGACCAGAGAGACAGAATAGGCCATAGCCAACCTCACCTCACCAATTCCTTAGCTCAACTCGTTTCCTCAAACTGAAAGCTTCTGAGTCCTCACCGGAAAGGATCTCAGCTGAACTGCTGCTCAAAAGCCTAAAAAATTTTAAAAAAGGCTGTAGTTCCTGGTCCTCACGCATTATATACCTTTCTGCTTCCTGCCATCACTTCCTCGGATTAAAGGCGTGTGTCACCATGCCTGGCTGTTTCCAGGGTGGCTTTGAACTCACAGAGATCCAGACAGATCTCTGCCTCCTGAATGCTAGGATTAAAGGTGTGTGCTACCACTGCCGAAATCTATGTTTCATATAATGGCTATTCTGTCCTCTGACCCCCAGATAAGTTTATTGGGGTACACAATATGTCAACCACATTCCCTGCTTCCTTTCACTCCTCTTCTTTTCTTCTCACCCACTCTCTCTTCTTTCTTCCCTGTCTTCATTTCCCTCCTGACTGATTGACTAATTACAATATCTGGCAACCTTACTTATACCAAAAAGCAAAATCTGAAAGGGGAAAAACAAGAACTAGGATGTATTAAAAACACACATCCCTAAGATGGAAACATTAACTTCATGAAATGAGAAAAATTGTAGTATTGTTTTTTTGTCTTTCAATTGATGAATGGATAATGTTGATGAGGTTTGAAGGAAAAAATAGCTCTCCAACATGTTGCTGCTGAGAATGTATGCTAGTGTTGATCTTTGATAGTACAATTCAGTGAAATGAAACAAAATCACACACACTCACACACCTTCCAGGCTTCTATTCACAGTTACAAATTGAACAAGCATATTCACTGCAGTATTGTATAAAATTATAATGTGTTGGGCTCAAATAAATGAGACCATTCTTGAATAAAACATAGTATGTATACCTACAAAATATGAAGTTGATTTTTGAATTGACATGAAATTACTCACAATTTCTATATATTCCATGAAGAAAACAAAGAGAAAATTTGGTAGCATAAATAAGACAGTAATATGTGCATGTATCAGATTACTTAAAACAATTTTCAATTTTAAATATATTTTGACCAGATTCTTCCTTTCCCCCAAGTCCTTTGAAGATCCTCTCCCCACGCTGCTCACCCAGTTTTAAGTTCTTTCTCAAAAACAAACAAACAAATCCCAAATAGAACAACAAAATGCCACAAAACCAAGAAAACAAGATAAAACAATACTAAAACAGAAAAAAAAAAACCACCAAACTATAACCAAATAAAAGCACAAAACACCTCCTGTGGAATTGGTCAACTATCTAAGTTTCATATACTTATGAAGTTGCTATCTCCTAAAATAAATACTTTATATCAACAGGGGTAGAATATGGAGGTTAAAGTGGAATATGAAGGGTATAAATGAACTTAAATATACTGTCAAGGAGTAACTAAATCAAGGCACAAGGAGACGATCATGATAAAGAAGTTCAAAAGAACAATCTTGACAATTCTCTATAAAACGAAAATAGGAGAAAAAACTGTATGAAAACAGCATATCTTACTTGATAAGGTTATTAAAAGTATGTGGATTTACAGTTCTAGGACTATTCTATTCTAGGTTTGATAAAAACATATAAATGTGTAGTACATATTGGGAGCCAGGGTTATCATGATTGCACAAAAGAGTTATGAATCAGGAAAGGAGAAAGACCCCAATGTACTGTGTAGTGTTGGTCATGTGTCAGAAAAATCAGTATGAAATTAGTTTTATATTTAGTTGCAAAAACCACACACATGCACACAAATTCCATGCTGAATACAGGGAGAAAATTCTTCAATTAGAAGAATAACGTGTTCTATAAAATTAGTGAATCAAACAAAAGAACATGTATGATACAGAAATGAAACATTGTGCAAGGATAAAGACCTTCCCAGCATAAAGGGAAAATGAGAACTGGGTGCAAGGTATGTCCCCAGCCATTTAAATAGAAAAAGAAGTGTATGAAGGTCTAGGAAAAAATGTCACTAAAGGAAAAACTGGAAAATGTTGAATGTTGTCTGGCATGTGATCCATATCAACTGGAGGTTTACAACTCTGGAAAAGAAATATGGGTAAATTATAAGTACGGGGGAAGAAGCATATGAAAATAGAGTCTATCTTAATTCTAATAAAACAAAAGTTACTCCAGAAAAATGTGTAATCAGAATTTTACAACATGCTTTTCATCAGCACACTGGATACAAGATAATCACTGAATACTTCTTTTAAAGACAAAGAAGAAACTCCAAGCTTACAAGTTTGTGCTTAGTTGAATCAATTTTCAAATAGGGAAATACAAATACTTCCACCTACGTGTAGTCTCAGAACATTGGCTTCATAAAAATTCATAAGGAAGCCATTTTATATGAATCATTAGATAAGGAAACATTTCCAAAAGTTATGAAATAAAAATAATAAGCAACAGTTATCAATAAACATTGATTTCTAAATCAAAGTTAATTTTCATAAAAAAATGAACACTAACTTATGCCAACAGAACAAAGTTTAATCCCTTCAACGAAAAACAGGAACAGATGTCAAAATACAGGGAAAGGGAAGTGCATAGAAACTTCATAAAACTCAGCTATTAAAACTGAATCTCAGACAATGGAAAATAATATTGATGTATATTATATTATTTCCAAAATACACCTGACACAAGATCACAGAATTAAAACTAAAGAGGCTCAAAATAAAGAATAGACAAAGGTGAACTGAAGTGTTATAATACCAAGACAGTAATCTTAATGTAAAAAAAAAAACAAAAAAAACAAAAAAAAAAACTCAAAATTCTTCATGTGCCAAAAGAGGGTGTTTTATGTGTTTATGAGGAAAATCGGGTAAGAAACAAGAATGCACAGTCACATTATACCTAGAAACTAAGTCTCAAGATATATCACAGAAAAGGTAGAGTAATAGTAGGATCATAAAAATTACAAGTAAAGTATGACAAACTATGGACTAAGGGCCAACTCTTGTCTGCCTTGTATTTTGTGAAAAAAACTTTATTACCACACACTCAATATAGTCTATAGCTAGAGTTTTCCTGCCGGGCCCACAGTCAGGACAAATCTCTGTCACCCGCCAGTCCCACAGCCGCTCAGACCCAACCAAGTAAACACAGAGACTTATATTGCTTACAAACTGTATGGCCATGGCAGGCTTCTTACTAACTGTTCTTATATCTTAAATTAATCCATTTCTATAAATCTATACCTTGCCACATGGCTTGTGGCTTACCGGCATCTTCACATGCTGTTTGTCATGGTGGCGGCTGGTAGTGTCTCCTCAGCCTTCCACTTCCCAGAATTCTCTCCTCCTTGTCCCACCTATACTTCTTCCTGCCTGACCACTGGCCAATCAGTGTTTTATTCATTGACCAATAAGCAACATGTTTGACATACAGACCATCCCACAGCAATAGTCTGTTCACATGCTGATTGTGAATGTCCCAGCTCCATACAGACAGGTTAGGTTCCACTGAGACCACTGACTCATAGTCATCAAAATGTGTGAAAGTAAGTGGAAACTCTAAACTGATTTTGATGATGGGTACATACCTGCAATATACAGAAATCCACAGAACTGTGGCTTTCCAGTGACTGAATTGTGTATCAGAATTCATGTCACCAAAGCTTTTAGAAAGTTAATGTCTGGTTCTCAACAAAATATACTGCCAGTCTCTAATATAAACTACACTAATATCAAGTTTCATGTTTTAAATATTTATAGAACTTGTTTTCCTACAGTCCATTTGTGTTTCTTTGTGGATATGTTTTTAATTTATAATTCCTTGATTGTTGTTTTGCTGTTGCTGTTAAAATGATAGCATTTGTTACAAAAACTTACGTTTTATCTACAATCTCAAGTGTGTTGGGTCAAAATGATTCCCAGTATTTCCTTTTTGTTATTTTTAACATTGATTCCTATAAATTTTTGTAATTTTTTTCAATATAGGCATTGTTCAGTTATGTCTTCTCTCTGCTTGATTGATTGATCTTTCGAGAATTTGCTCTGTATTTCCAATCCTTTTACTTTTTTGTTTTGTTTTGTTTTGTTTGTTTGTTTTTCAAGACAGGGCTTCTCTGTGTAGCTTTGCGCCTTTCCTGGAGCTCACTTGGTAGCCCAGGCTGGCCTCGAACTCACAGAGATCCGCCTGCCTCTGCCTCCCGAGTGCTGGGATTAAAGGCGTGCGCCACCACCGCCCGGCTTCCTTTTACATTTTTATTGTTATTGCCACCTGCTCTGTTTCTATATGGTTTATACCTGCTGTGGTTTTATGATGTCTATGCATGTACTTTCTTAGAATGATTCTACTGTCTTTTTTTTTTCATTTACAAAATTCTGAGTCATATCCTAGGTGTATTAATTTTTCCTCTTTTTAAAAATATACTATCATTGATGTCTCCTCCATGATAACAGGTTTTACAGAGCAAGATGGGAATAAATAAAACACCACTTCAATCTTGTACTTACCTGGGCGGAGCAATTTTGCATTTTATAGCGAAGAATTTAATGCTCTAGAGCATCAGAACATCAGATGTCCTTAAAACACACAAGAAGAAGACAGAATAAATTTACACTCTGTACTCACGTTTGTGGCCTCAATTTTCCATTACGGTATTCTCCAGATTTCTCAGAGTGCTTCTCAAGGATAGGTTCCTAAAACAAAATATTAAATAAAAAAATAGAAATAAGTACTTATAATTTAGTCAATAAAGTACTTTTCCCAAAAGGATAAGGACATTCAGGCTGATGCTCAGGGCCCATGTAAAAGCCTGGCATGCTAGCACACATACTAGAGTCGCCTACACACTAGAGCTGCACACACACACACTAGAGCCGCACACACACACTGGAGCCACACACACACACACTGGAGCCGCGCACACACACACTAGAGCCACACACACACACACACACTAGAGCCACACACACACACATACTAGAGCCACACACACACACTGGAGCCGTGCACACACACACTAGAGCTGCACACACACACTAAAACTGCACACACACACACACGAGCTGCACACTGAAACAACACAGACACCAGAAATAGAAGAAGAAATAGAGAAGCACAGAAACACAAGATTATGAATGCATGTATGTATATGTATATATATATATTTATATATATGTATATATATATTTGTAGGATCTAGGAATAGAAAAAGCAAAAGAACTGGCTAACGTTTCAACAAACTATAATGTTTCAACAAACTATAATGTTTCAACAAACTATAATGTTTCAACCAACTATCGCATTTCAACAAACTGTAACATTTCAACAAACCACTTTGCAATCTTTCTTGTAAATTTGAATGTCATCAAGCTAATCGTGGGACCCCGATCACTAGAAAAGTCATGCATGGAAGTGGAAGCATTATAACCAACCTGCTGATCAACGACTATTGGGGGAAGGATTCTGATATTATTACATCATTTCCCCCTTCCCTTTCCTTCCTCCAAATCCTCCCACAAACACTGCACTTTTTCAGGTTCATGGTCTCTTTTTTTTTTTAAATCAATTACTGTTCCATGCATATTAGTATATGGATGTACATGTACATTCTTAAATATAAGCTGCTTCATCTGTATATTATTACCTGGATTACGTTATCAAGGCTGACTATTTGGCATTGGAAAACCAATTGGTGTGATCTTCTCTGTGGAAGGCTAATTCCCCTGATCCCAGCATTCCTAGCTGCCTGTAGTTCTTTGTATAGGGTTAAGACCTCACAGGCTTTCCCTCTTTCTACCTAGACATGTCTACTGCTGTTGTCCTTGTCTAGCTCATGCTTAAAAAGTCATGTCGGTGACACCTTACATATGTAGCTTCTGACATTACTAGGAGACACAGTCTCACAACAACCCCTGATCCTTTGGCTCACATTGTCTTTCTGCTCCCTTTTTGGCAATGAACCCTGAGCCTCAGGTGTGGGAGTGTTTTGTAAATGTGTCCATTGGGACATGGAGATGACTCTGGATTTTGATTGGTTGTAGTTTTCTGTAAATGGTCTCCATCTGTTGCAAAGAGAAGTTTCCTTGATAAAGAAGTTTACTTGGTAAGGTTAAAAAAAAAACTACACTTATCTGTGTGAGCCAGAAAAAATATTTAGAGTGTAGTTAGAAATTTTGCCAGTTCAACCATCAACTCTTTAGAACAGGGAGAGAGGAATGAACACTACATCTAGACTATCTGTACTGAAATAATGATGCCATTTGTTAGTAGCTCTGCTACCTTAAGTAAGTCACTACAATCCCCAAATACTCCTTTTTATAATGAGAATTTTTCTAAGTTGCCATTTCCTGTGTGCTTAAGGAATTATTGAATTTTTCATACAAACTTTGAGTATTTGGAGGAGACCACCAGTCAATACTCAGTCACTATTCCTTTCTTATCCATCCATACCAATCCAGATAAATTTCCACATAGTAGTCTCAAGGCACAGCAATTCACTTTGCTTAGAGTTTCCCAAGTGAGGTTACAAATGTTATAAAATTGCAGCACCATCTTCTGCCTAAATCTGACTAATGTGGATTAAAGTTATCCAGAGGAAACTACTTTTCACATGTGGTTTACTACTTCAGTTTAAATTCATAATGTCATCTAAAACAAAAATACAGCTGGTAAAATAGCCTTCTTAATTTCAGGTGTTTATCAGCCGTGTTTGACTAAGAGTTACTATGTTGAATTATCACACAAAGTTCCCATGAATAAATTCTGAGCCGAGACAATTATTTTCTTTCTCATGGGAGTCAGACATTGTAATGAAGAACCAATGATCCGGCGAGCAGTCAGAATTAATCCTATCACTATCATCATCCCAAGAATGATGTCACCAGTTCCTGATCCCGAACATGAGGGGGCAACTTCATTAGCTGGCCTTCCTATGGCAGAGGTGTTGAACAGTTCCCTAGATCTGCCACATGACAAGACAGCATTCTTGGGAAGCTCTTCCACTTCTACAACCAAAAGTTCCCCTAGTATTTTTATAATTTCATTCTGTTTCTGTTTGCCTTTTTTGTATAAAGCAGTGTTTCTCAACCCATGGGTTGTAGCCTCTTTGGGGGTGGCATACCAGATATTTGTATGACAAATTGAAAAGGGGTAAGTTGTGCTTGCTAGTTTTATGGCAACTTGACACAGGTAGTCATCAGTGATGACGCAACCTTACTTTAAAAAAAAAAGAGAAAGAATTGAATCCTATATTATCCTTGCAGGGATCATTTGGGAGAGAATGAAAGTATTTGTCATTTGCTATTTGCTTTATTTTTTAAGAGAGTATGTGAGTAGTTATGTGTATGATTCCCCTTGAAGGTTGCTTGATTGAGGGTTAATCCATGGAAACTCCAAATAAATGGTCAGTCACTCTAAAAGAGAGAGAAAGAGAATTCTGGTTGAATTTTATTCTTCTGGTAGTTTCCAGGCTAAATTCTGTTTTGGTTGAAATAGCCAATTTTACCTTTATCATTTATTGTGGAATGGTGTATATTTTTCTAGGAATTTTAAAATGTCACTATTTCATATTCTCTATCCACATTTATATCTTTATTCTTGACTTTTAGAATTTATTTTGTATATATTCTTTAAGACGAGTATATGAAGTATTTTGATCATGTTAACTGTCCCCCGTTCCCGTCCCCTCCCCAACTATTTCCAAGTGCCACTCCATCCAGTCTCCCTCTCAACATCCTCTGAACCTAATTAGTGCTCTCAGTAGGTGCCTACTTATAGGACCATACACTGGAGCTTAGGCAACCTACTATGTGCTACATTTCTGAAGAAAATTGATTAACCTCCTACCAAGAGTCATCAAATGTCAATAGCTCCTCAGTTAGGGGTCATGTTTGGTGAGCCCCTCACCAATGCTTGCTGGAAGTTTGACTGGATTGATCTTGTATAGGTCTTATACAAGATTCACTTCTTTTCTGCACTGACCTTCTCAATTTTTCTATGACTGTATCACTTAACAAATGTGTTCAAGTTATCTTAAAATATAGCTTAAGGTAAAGTAAAATAGAAATTTAATAGAATATGTAGATGAAGGTTTCTGGTAGGGCAAGACTTCCTTCTATATTTTCTTTTTAATATTTTTCAATCTAAGGAAATTTAAGAAACTGATTAAGACTATTGTGTATAAATAGATGTTCCCAGATTTAGAGAGAGAGAGAGAGAGAGAGAGAGAGAGAGAGAGAGAGAGAGAGATGCCCATGTCAAAGAATCTGTAAAGATGATTGACTTTTACTTCATTTTTATTCTGGAGAATTGAAAATCTTCAGAGAAAGTCAAATAACCTTGGGCTACTTTCCCCCATAATAGCATTAATTGTTCACCTTTGTGTGACCTAATTTCTTTGTGACTATTCAGTAAAACCTTTTAGAACATAGCAACTTCAAAGAACACTAGCTTCCACCAAACCAAAAGCTAAAATTGTCACCAAATCCTATCTGAAACCTAAAACAGATTTCTCTTTCTATTTGTAGCCTACCTACCTGATGTTCTCAACAATATAAAAACCATGTCTTGACTTAAGACTTTAATTTATTCTTTAAATATAAAATGATGTCATGAAAACCATTTCCACATTGGAGCATGTAATTTGGGACAACACAAACCCATGTTCCTGGGCATGATCATTCCATTTTAACTCAACAATAAACTCTCTCTCGTCAGTAAGATGGATCGCTGGGTAAATGAACTTGCCACCCAAAACTGATGACCTGAATTCAATTCCAAAACCCACTGAACCCAAACTGACAATGGAAAAATTAAATTAAAGTTGTCCAGCAACATTTACATGCATACAATGGCATTCATGCAACATTTACATGCCTACAATGGCATTCATGCATACACACACACACACACACACACACACACACACACACACACACTCCACCACCACAACAAAAACAATTATGTCAAAGCTGCATGCATGTTACCTGACTTTATATGCTTATATTTAAAAAGGAAATACAATTAGTTAAAAGGGAGCTAGAAGATATGCAAGAAAGTAAGGTCATGCCTACTTCTCATAAGATACTCTGTATACTGCTTTCTATAGGACATGAATGGCTGATCATCTTAAAATCCAAGGTGTCTCCTGGACCAATCCACATATTGGCCACTGAGGAAACATTCTGTGGTAAGAGAGCAATCATAACAACTGGCTGATTTTTCAACTTTACTTGTAGATAGTAGTTTTACTAATTGGCAAACATTTATGTCAAACATTTCGAGAAGGTATTTGAAGGTTCTTTCTTCAAGACTCATCATGCTGCATATCATATAAAGCCACATCTAATGCTCTATTACTCCCGGGCCTCATCATGGCTGGCAATAGTCACAAAGCTATAGTTTTCCAATCAAAATTCTTTTGGGAAAGTTTAAAAAATAACTCAGAATTGTTTTCTTTTTCTTTCTTTTTTTTTGTTTTGTTTTTTATTTTTTCAAGACAGGGTTTCTCTGTATAGTTTTGATGCCTTTCCTGGATCTCGCTCTGTAGACCAGGCTGGCCTCGAACTCACAGAGATCTGCCTGACTCTGCCTCCCAAGTGCTGGGATTAAAGGCGTGCACCACTGCCGCCGCCGCCGCCGCCGCCACCACCACCACCACCATGAATAAATGCAGTCTTATGAAAAAGCTAACATTCACTTTACGCAATTTTATCATTTTCAAGGCTGCTTATCAATAACACATGTGTGGAGGGCTGAAGAATAAACATCAAAAATAAACATGATTGTCCATCAGTACAATATGGGAGGGCCACTGATTTTAATCCTAATAAATTGTATCCCTACTGCTTTTATTGTATCACACAATTAATGACTCTGATTTAGCCCATTCAACTATAAGGTTTATAATAAAAGGAATTATTTCAATATCCATTGAGCTCTTACTCTATGCTGGGCACTGTATACTAGGAAAGAATATAAATAAGAAATAAAGTCACTGGTACTAGTGAAGTCATTGGTGTCAGAGAAGAACCTACCACTGCCAATTTATTAAACCATCCTAATCCCTAACTATAGATATTTATACTGATAGCCACAGATAAGAATAGGTCTCACTCCTCATCAAAGAAACATCTTCTTATACCAGATAAAGACAATTGTAGAAAACCACAATCAATCACATTGCAGAGTGACTATGGAGCTGAGCATCAGCCCACTCATCTACAGCACAACCCCTGTGGTAACATGCAGGGAACATCACAGAAAAGGAGACCAGGGAGTCTGCCCTGAAATTTTACCTCCTAGAAATATTATAGGTTCAGACCTATGATGTCTCACAAACATGATAGCCAAGATCTGGATAAGGGCATCACCAATAGATATACTAACAAGGATGGGGCAATCTCATGGGGTCCTAACCCTAGAAGAAGAATTATAGTCAACAAAGGAATGCTGGAAGTCAGAGAAATAGTCTTCCCCAGGGAAGAATCCCCAAATTGGTTATCCAATACCAACTGGTCATTCCTAAAATTGTATGTAAAAGTAACATTTTATGGACTGGGCAACTTGTATTTATATATTTTAGATAGTGTGTGTATGTGTGTGTGTGTGTGTATGTGTAACAACTACTAAATAAAAAGAATATAAATTTGAGAGAGAGCAAGCTGGATTACATGGGGTGAGTTGGGGTAAAAAAGGGAAAGTGAAAATGATGGAATTAAATTTTAATTTCAATAATAAAAAAGTATTAAAAGCCCTTTTCTCATAGATTATATATTTTCTGAAAAGTGATAAGTAATACAAGATAAATAAAATAAATAATACATCAGAGACAAATGCCAAGAGAAAAATAACATCTGTGAAATGTGGATATCAGTTATTGGCTTTAAGATGACATAGGATGTAATTTCATATGGGGTTGTCACTTGATCAAAAAAGTAACTTAAAAATAAAGCATGTCTGTGTGGTTGTTAACAATAGCCAAGGGACTGATGTGTTTGTGAGACTAAGTGAGCAAGGGGTAGATATGTATAAGACATAGAAAATAGCAGCTATATCTTGGCAGATGTGTCTCCTAGTTCAAAATGACCCTTTCTGATACCCTGGAGGTCACAACTAGGTTCTTCCCAATTAATCGGAAACTAACTTACCAAGAGACTTTCTCCATTTCCATGTGTGGTCATTAACTAAATGTACATATCCTCAAAACACCTTATGCTAATTATAATATCATTTGCATCATGGTTTTGCTATGCCATTTGCATTATGGTTTTCACACACACACACACACACACACACACACACACACACACACACACACACACACACACACCGTGGTGGGATTTTCAAGTTGTTTACAGATTGAAATATGCTAAAATGGAGATCCTGTCTACCAGATTTGGGATAGGGCAAAAGGTCACCCTGCATCATGAATATTCATTAAAACCCCTGAAATTCACAAAATAGAGCCCAGTATATTAGACTCCATACACACTCTCCCTTCTTCACGTCAGCCCACTGTAACCTTTCTCTGATGTATGCCTTGCTTTGCTATAGTCTATCTCCCAGCTGAATTCTTTCCTTTGAGGAAAAAAATAAGAAGCAAGAAGCTGGCACTCTATAATATTTTGATCATTTGACAGAGAAAGAAAGAAGTATGAGATAAGTTCAAAGAAGCAATGCAAATCAAGAATCTTCAGTGTTTTGAACTCACAACAAAAGACTCCAGATTTTACTCTCCGATGAATTTGAAAGATGCATGTGGACACTGAGCATTCAATAAACATAGACTTGCACTTTCAAAGGTCACTCTAGAGCTGAACTGAGTGTGGATTCACGGGGTGAGGGTGGCAAAGATACAGATGGAAAGAACTCTGAGAAAGGCACATCAAACTTCGGAGAAATGAATGCAGCCCAGTGCAAAAAGTGCACTCATGTATGTCCTGAGAAGCAGTGGGATTCTTGGATATATTTTAAGTACAGATTTAATTAAACCATATGCTTGTAATCAATCTTCGCTTTCTTTCTGATTAATAATTTACTCAACTGGTAAAACTTAAAGGGAAAATGAGGTAACTCAAGAATGACAACATGAAAAAAAAACACTAATATTGTTGTCATTGATATTGCAAATCAAAGATGGGATGGGTGAAGATCAACTATGGACTAGTCTATATTTTTGAAAATCATTATTGATGTATTTCCATTTTTTGCATTCAAGAAAACATATTGATATGTAAAGTTAAGTGCTTTTGGCACTAACTTGAAAGTTAACATAGAAGAGTTCAATTAGCACCCAACTCCAGTTCTTCTTTACCTACCATTAGAAGACACCATGTGACAGTTCTAAAAATTACCACAAATTAAGAACTCAACTAATAAAGTAAAATCTAAGCAGTGGTAATTGAAAGCTGTGAAGGAAAAGTTCAGTGCCTTCAAAAAAATACTCCAGTTTTAACATCATAGACTCTGTGCTTCCTAAGACCTATTTATAAATCCATGCAGGGTATGGTCAGCATAGCAGTGGGTAGCTATGGATTCTCAGAACCTTTTGCTGCTGTATTATGAAAGGTAACGTCTCATCTTGTAGGTTAAATCTTGTCCTCAGAGGTTTCTGTGTCTCATGTAAATGGATTTCTTCATTGTAAGTTAGTGAATCATTCCAAAATATGTCTGGTCTCTGTAATTTGCATAACTCGGAGCCACGCTGTGAGTATGAATTATCAGCATGCATGCATACAATGTGTATGTGTGTGTGTGTGTGTGTGTGTGTGTGTGTGTGTGT
>CABHPR010157594.1:5640-30089 GCA_902168415.1 Peromyscus melanophrys | reverse complement strand
AGAGAGAGAGAGAGAGAGAGAGAGAGAGAGAGAGAGAGAGAGATGTGCATCTATACAAGGTTATACATCCACCCACCAAAGATACTGTTTTAGAATAATGACAACTCTTCTCTTGTTCCTATTTTATGCAAAATCCAGTTAACTGAACGAAAAGAACAATCCAAAGACATTCTAGATGATTCCAATGTTAGTACAAAATTTACACAGGCTATTTGCTGGTGTGTTAGAAGACTTTGGGCTTGCAAAACTAACTCTTAATTATAATGTTACTGAATATTTGTAGGCACTTTAAAATTAACCTTTATATCCTCAGGAGGTTTGTATTTATAAGAGTCACTTGGTGTCTCATAGAGAAAGTAATTAGTCAACACATGAGAAGTACAGAGGGACAGAAATGAGTTCTTTGTTTACAGTTACATGATTATACCATATAATTTGTATTGTAATTAAATGTTTTATATTGCAAATGGAAAATATTTGATTCAGGAATAGATAATAGCAGCAATTTCAAGTGTTCCAATAAACATGTTGACACATGCTTTGGGACTATTGTATAGGCACTTACAGTTCAGAAAGAAGAGGTAGGGGAAAAAACACAATCTACATACAGTATTATCAAAAGACCTTCCTCTCTTCCACTGCCATTGTTTGAATTCCTAACTAAGCCCCTCTCTCCACAATAGCCAACAAATATTTTAAATAGATTAAAAAAAGGAACATCGAAACAGGCAGGCTGGGTTATTACCAGTTCCTTTTTAGTGTGCTAAAACATTCTATTCTACAGTATCTCAGAAGAGCCATGTTTTTCAAATACACAGAGAAAAATGCTTAGAGAGAAGCTCTGGTTATCTGTCAGTTAACCATAGTGAGTGGCAAGTGCCACTATTGCATGCCATTAATCTACTTATCACCTGACAAGGCATTGAGGAGGCGCAGAATTAGAGGTTAAATGTTTAGTTGTTATTATTCCTGCTTGAATCAAGGTCCTGACCCTCTGTTTACCTCAACTGATTAGCACAATGCCACCCCAACCTCATGTAGTTTATAGTGGCAAAGAACTAAAACCTAGACAGGCGTGGCATTTGATGTTTTCCCATAACATCTAAACTTTATATTGTAGACACTGAGAGGACTTCACTTCATTTTTCAAGGCATTTCAATTCCATTTCCAGGAATTATAACTCATTCTACATCTTTTTTTCCTTCTAAACATTTTTTTTTGCTGCATAATGTTTAGTTTTCATACTGGATTCCATTTCTTTATCTCATGGATCATCCTGAACAGATTTATCTTTAGTCAATTTCATATTGTTTGATTTTCTTTTTTATGTAACATTTATTAAATTTCTTCTTTGACAATATCTTACATGTATAAAATACATTCCAGTTACCCCTACTCCTTAGCCTCTCTTTCTACCCCTCCATCTGAACCCCCATTCTCCTTACATGTCACATTCACACAATTGTGTTTCTTTATTTCCTCTTGTAACTCACTAACCTTAACCAGAGATGTCTACGTGCTCATGGCTCTTGAACTATCTATGACAGTATAGTTGGCTAACGTGTGGGCACAAAACTGAAGACAACAACCACTCCTCCTCCAATATTCGCCAGTTGTCAATGTTCAGCAAGATGAGCTATCGTCCTGTGCTTGACTCCCGATAGGTCCAGTCTCGTGCAGACCCATGCGGGCAACCACAGTTGCTGTGAGTTTGTGTTTACAAAGGCTGTGTCAAGCTTAGAATAGAGCATTCCACAGCCTTTCTCTAGACCTTCTGACTCTTATATTCTCTCCATTCCTACCTCTCCAATATTCCCTGAGCCTTAGATGAGGTGGTACAAATGTTCTATTTAGGCATGAGCTCTTAATCTTCGCTCATTCTCAGCCTCTTTGGCAAACAGGTTAGGACCCTGCCAATTTAGTCAAACAACTGAAGCCATGCGATGGGCTTCTGATTGGTCTGAAAGTGCCAGGTATGAGTTCCCTGCTATGAAACAGATCTCCAGTATAACAAGAGGGTGATTGGCTACTACCATAACAAGTGTGCCACTATTACACAAGTAGTACATCTTGCATCCCATGTTATATTAGGGCTTTTTGGGTTCAGGCTGGATAAGATTATTATGTCTCTTCCCCCTCATCACCATGGAAAGCTCACACGGTCCTTGTGAACGTTAACGGTGAGTAGGGAAGTCTTTTAGCTCAGAGAGTATGCTAAAAGACATGAAAAAAAGGAAGGACCTTTCTAAATAGGACCACAGTCATTAAGGAAATAAGGCCAATTTTCAATTGAAAAATTGGAACTTCATGAATTGAAAAGCTTCTATACAGTAAAGGAAACAGTCAATCAAGAGAAGAGGCTGCCTACAGAAAGAGAGAAAATTATCTGCTACATAACCAACAAAGGATTACTATCTAGGCTGCACAAAGAACTCAAAACAGAAAACAAAAATCCAATTTAAAATGGTCTATAGAGCTGGGCAGAGAATTCTCAAAAGAAGAAACTTTCAGAAATAAATATTCAACTTTATTTTTAATTTATCATGAATAAATCATTCATGTTGTTATTGTTCTTAGTGCTTCTATAGATATCATTATATGACTTCATACACTGCTATATGTGGGAATTACTCATTTATTCTTCTACCAGTTCTTACCCTTTACTAACTAGCATTTTTATAATTTTTTCAAACTAGTTCCTATAGTCATGGAGCTAAGGACTTGTGCTGGATTGTCATTATGGAGTTTTAACTCCTTCCTCTTACCATTTTCTAGTTTTGAGGACATGAAGATGGTGTAGCCTTAATAATAGTACAAAGTTTTCCCTGTAGTTTTTCATACCAATAGGAATCTAGTGAGGTCTTTCCTTCCTGCCCATGAGTTTATGTTTCCAGAACTACGATTGTCAAGTTTCCCTCAGCAGGAACAATATCCTTGTTTTACTCCAGCTTGACATACAGCACCTTTTTCCTTGACAGTGCTCAACTTGCCACATAGGATACTGTACCACTGATATGGTATTCTTTACATTTTTACAATATAAGTTGAAAACTGGTTGGTGCTCTCATAGGGAGATTCTTTCCCGTCTTTTGCTCTTAGAGTAAGTTGTGAAGTTTCAGATATTGGAGGAAGACATACCTGATTTGGTCCTGCTTGTATCACTCATATATTTTTGGATATGACCTTAAACATTTTGACTCTCAGGTTCTTCACCACTAAACTTAGCAATACTTTGTAAATAAAGCAAATAAAGTGATGTATGTATTTTGATATACTATCGATGTTGTAGATTACTAATACATCTTTTTTTCTTTTGCAACAAATTGATCACCAAGGTCTAATGGGAAACCAATAATAATTAGGTAGGCTAAATTATGTAATACTTTAAAAATATTCTTCATTAGACTTGGTGGATGGGTTATTTGATGCAGTTCTTGCCTCACACAATCAGGGGGACCTGAGTTTGATGTCAGGTATCCCCTGTAAAATGATTCTTTTTAAGTACTTTCTTCTCCTTCTCTTAAGTATGAACAAATTTCTTCTGAAGGGTCCTCCTCCTCTGGCTGCATTGACTTTTGTACCAATGCACGAATGCTCTTATTTACAGATATTTCCCATTCTTTATCTTTGTATTTTTTCATCTTCTTTGTAGTTACTTTTATTGAGTGCCAGGAAAAGCAGAAAAGAAACAACTTTGGTGAAACCAAATAGCAAGAAGTCTATGTATTTTAGATGACATTTGATATATTTATACAATATCAAAAATTAAGATTTGCTGAACATATGCCATTGATAACAATTAAAGGCGTGTTTGGAAATGTTTGAGTTTCTATGAATATGGATTTAAGAAGGGTCTTCCACTACAGACAGTCAATTGATAACAAGGAACAAATTAATGAGTAAATATTTGGCAAGTTTCGTCAATCAAAGAAGCTTAAGGTAATTGAGAGCATTTAGCCTTGAGGCAATAACCTTTCAGCAAGATGTGATTCTGAGTTCACACAGCATTCCAAGTTCTCCTTCATGCAAACAGCCAAGCAAGCAAAGTATAAAAAGCTGCTAGAAAGAACATTTTAAAGGGTAATCCCCACACTGAATGTCTCTTTAATGATGTGGAATTTATTTCCCACAGACTGAGATGGTTTAGAAAACTACGCATCATCCCATGCTGTGTGAAGGCTTATATAGGAAAATATGAAGGCATCCAGTAAAAGAATACAAAGCAATATGCCGTTAATAGACATGTGCAGTTAGCAAGTTATATGGTATCTTATTAACTGGAGCCCCTTTATATTAGCTTTCTTTGGATGCTTTAACAACTTACCACAAACTTGGCATTTTAAACAATCTCTGTTGCTTATTTTGTAGTTTTGGAGCACAGAAGTCCACACCAAAGCTGTTGTTTGGGTGGCAGTGTGTGGACTGAACACTTGCCAGCAGTGTGGGAGAGAAGCACTTTTCCTTTGTCTTCTCTGAGTTTCCAGTGGTTGTTATACTCCTGAAACTGGATGTGGTTGTCTGTCCTCATGCTTCTGTGCTTCCCAGATTCCTTTGTCTCCTCCCCTTCTACTTCTTCTCTTCTGTGTCAGATTTCTATCATCTTCTCATAGAAGCATTTACCAAATTATAGATCTAGTTCCAACTGCATGATAGATAGACCCAGTTCAATCCCGGAGATGTTCTACCCTCAGGAAACTTTAATAATAGTCTACAAAGGTCCTTTTTCAAACTAAGACGATGATTACAGGCTTGGGGGAATTGGAACAAGACACATAGAAGAGGGAGATGACCCTGCAACTTGCTGTACTTGAGCTCCGTCTCCTGACATTGACCATAAGTAACTGGGCTAAGTGAGATCTCCCGGAACACATAAACACACAAGTCTCATCCTAGTGTTCAAGGAAAAAAGTTAAAAGTTGGAAACACTTCTTCAAAGCAGTGATCTTCCTTAGCTTGCCATGACAAAGGAGACTATCACTGGTAAAAAGAACTAGACTTTAATTTTTTGATGGTGTATCAACAGAATATGAGAATGAAATTGTAAACTGTGTTGGCCAGTTTTATGTCAACTTGACACAAGCTAGAGTCATCTGAGAGAAAGGAGCCTTAACTGAAAAAAAAAATGCCTCCATAGGACTGGGCTGTAGCAAGCCTGCAGAGCATTTTTTAAATTAATGATTGATGGGGGAGGGTCCCGCCCATTGTGGGTGGTGCTATACCTGGACTGTTGGCCTGGGATTCTATAAGAAAGCAAGCTATGGCAGCTACAAGGAGCAAGCCAGCTATCGGCATTCCTCCATAGCCTCTGCATCAGCTCCTGCCTCCAGGTTGCTGCTCTGTTTGAGTTCCTGCTTTGGCTTCCTTTGGATGATGAACAGTAATGTGGTAGAATAAGCCAAATAAACCCTTTCCTGTCCAGGTTGCTTTTGGTCATGGTGTTTCATCACAGCAATAGTAACACTAACTAAGAAATAACTGTACACCAAGGCTTATCTAACCCTCAAAAAGAGGCAGTCAGATCCTTCAAGACCATATCTCACATCTAAAAGGATTTCTCTGATTAGCTGTTAGCCAGACCCATATGATACAAAAACGTGTGTCATGACAACACTGTGTGTGTTTGTAAAGATTAGATCCACATAATAGATTACTCATTTCTACTTCCATACTTCTCTGTATCACCAAAATAATATGATCATACTGATTTAAAACATCGCCTAGTTTTAATATCTTGTTGGATCAAAGGCACAAATACATACATAACTAATGGGTAACAGGTAGTCAATAATAGAACTGACAATTATGAGCATGTTCTTAACATGGTGAGTTGGAACATATAAATCATTGTGAATGTTTTTAAATTAACCTTTGTTTGTGTAAACTTAAGTATCAAAAGTAAAAGTGCACATCACAATTGAATTGTTGAGTGGCCAATATCAATCATCGATCATAAAGGAACTACCTTTGTTGTAAACCTGATGTCCATAAAAATGTGTAGGAACTCATATAATAATTTGTGCAAGCCAGATACTGGAGGAGAGCATGACCTCCATGAAACAATTGACACAACTGTTTTCAGTTCTTAGTCAACCTCATAGCAACATTTCCATGAAGGGAAAGTGGATCTTTTGGGTGGGTCTACCTTACAAGTGAAAAATAGCAGTTGCTTCAGGCAAGCTAATGACAAGTCTCCTAGATTTAATACAATGCATCTCTACTAAGATAGGTTTGAACACTAAATCTACTAGCTAACTGATGCTGTCACCAAAGATGTTTTAGTCCATATGAGACTTTATAGCAAAATACAACAAACTGATAGATTCATAAATTGTGAAACCGTGCTGGAGGTAAGGAAGTCAGAGCTCAAGGTGGGAGAAGATTTGCTATATGGCAAAAGCTTGCTTTATCTGTCCAGTGCGGGAATTTGTTTGTTTACTTGTGGAATACAGACAAAGAAGATTTTAAAAAAGAACTTAATTAACTCTTATTACTCTACCTGGTCTTTTTATAAGATCATTCACTCCATAGAGCCACCTCACTAGGACCCTGTTTCTTGCTACCATCACCCTGAAAATTAACTCCAAGATGTGAATCTTGGCGTAATGGAAACATTTAAGCCAAAGCAATGGATTTATCCAAAATGTCTTTGTATTTAGAGTTCCTCATATGTGATGAGGATTATAATGCATCTCTCTTAGCATCATTATCATTAAATGGGTTAACATATAAGATCAGAGCACCATGAGAATTTATAAATCTTAGGCAATAAAATTAAAATTATCCATTAGGAAAGCATTAATAGTCAGGCACAGTAGTGCACATCTTTTAACAATTTTGGAGGTAGAGAAAGAAGGCTAAGTAGTTCAAGGTTACTCTCAGCTATCCTGGATACATAAAACTCTGCCTCAAAAAAATAAATAAATAAGGCAAAATACATTATTAGAAGAGTTATCAAATCTTTTAGCAGGGCCTTCTTAATATATGCTAGCCAAAGATGTCAGTTGTAGTTAATAAATCCAATTATAAGCACAAGAGACTTGGTTTTAATAAACTAGAATACTACACCCAACTACCTAGCAAAATACATTTCTAAAATATTTATTAAATGACTTCTCTGTGACAGCTATCGAGCTTGGATAGTAATTGAAATTCAAATATGAGCAAATATTATTTTCAGCCTTCCAAACTTTACAGTTTAGTTAGAGAGACAGATAATTATACAATAACTCAATACAGTATTACAGGCAGTGCCACAAAGGAGGGGTCTAGAACATTGGAGGGAAAGTTATTAATTTTACCACTCAGGGCTTGCAGTTCTATGATAAAATGGATTTACTGACACTTCTTAAGATAGACTTTAAAGTCGGAGATTGATGAGCATGGTACATGAGACAGACTGTGTCCACAGACTTGGGAGGAGTGTAATTGGAAGCAAAGGGCATGTATAAATGGGCTGAGGGTAAATAAGGAAGGAGCATTAGCTGTAAGCTTTATTTACTGTGCTGAAGAGTCTGTACTTTCATCAGCGACAAGGCGAAATCATTAACGAATATTCTTTTTCTCTTTGTAAAGCAACAGCATTGGTGTACCGAAGCTATATTTTAGCAAAAATTTATCTGATTTGCATGCTAGGACGAATTAAAATGAGAAAAAGAGTGAAAGTCAGAGAATCAATTACTGAGCTATTTGTACACAGAGTATCAGTGTACATGAAAGATAATGAAACTCTAAACAACGCATATAAAGTGTGGGTGGAATATATAAATGACACCGTGAAAGGAGAATCACCAGGATTTACTAACTGCTTGCAGGAGAGAAATAAGTTACATACCCCCAAATATCTTTGCCTCAGAAACTAGTTCTCTCTCCCCTTTCAAAAATAAGGTAATTAAGAAATGGTTGCGTCTGGAAGTATAGGAAACAATGTATTTAAAATTTGAGGAAAACATGCCCATGTATGCTCCAATTAGAAAGAGGAAATAGAGCATGGCAACCTCTGAAACAATGCCCAAATACTGAGAGGCACTAGAAATGGAACGAGTTAAAAAGCCTAATGCAAAGAAAACAGAAATGAAGAAAACACACATCTGTGAAAAATAATCATTCTTGGGTTGAAGAAAGAGGAGAATGAGATCTGAAAAAGCAGAAAAAAAATGGCTTCCAGAGAACGGTGAAAAATGGTAACAGAAGAACAGAGGCATAAAACAGAATTTCCAAGAAGGAGGGCATCCATCACCATCAAAGGGAAGAGAGGATGTTAAAAGAAGGTAGGCAGTCTGGCAAGGGACTTGGCCATTTGGAGGTTAGTGGGAACTTCCAACTATGTGGGATTTGGGTATGAAAATAAATCAGCTATCAGAAGCATGAGGACTCAGTTGCTGATGGTGAGACAGTGACGTCAAATATCAACCTGAGGACTGGGACACCGCTGTGCTCCCACATGGCTTTAATTTCACTTTCTTCTCTTTAAATTTCAGCAGTTCCAAGGTATCACACACCTACGCTGTGTCTATATGGTGCATGCATCTCTAGCAAGATGCTATGGAAAAGAGACATTCACAACATACAAGGGAAGAGAGGACAGAGGTAGCTCAGAAGTCCACAGTCTATTTTCTATCCAAACCCCCCCCCAAAAAAAAGCAATGTAAAAGCAGATATTTCAGTGAACTAGAGGGAAAAAAATAACAATTTTTATCTTTTGGAGTGGGAACAATCCATTAATGCATGAGTTTACTTCTTAAAATAAGATCAATATGGAAGAGGGGTCAGGAAGAGAAGAGCAACCAAAGATAAACATGAACGTTCAAATACTGGCAAGGATAAAACAAACACAATTATGACGATTTTGCGGGATCTAACTCTATTTACTTGCTAGGCCATGGGGAGAAATTGAGGAAGGAACAGACTGAGTATCATGAGTAGGTCCTCACAAATGGGCTGCACCTTTTTAAATATCTACAGCCAATTCAACCCCAAGGAAAGAAGCAGATCTTTCTCCTTAAAGGAACTAAAGGAGGGTTAAGAATTGACTCTGGAGGCCTCTGTGTTGGGGGCATGCAATAGCTCGGTGTTAACACATGTTTTCCTGCTGTTCTTTAATAACACAACATCTCAGAAAAATGACTGATCAGAAGCAGCAAATAACACTAAGGGGATGCAGAGGCATCATTTCTTTAGACTTTATCATAGACAATTCTACATACGTGACAACCATACTTGCCTCTTTTGAAGACTTATCTCAGTTACCCTGCTTTCATTAGGATTCCAGCATCCGCTCATCTATGTTATATCCCTTCATCGTCCAATCCATTATGTGCCACTAAAGCACTACAACAGAACGTTTCTCTGAAGATGATTCAGATGCACTTGTCATCGAATCCATTGAATGATTACAGAAATAATTATGAAGTAAATTGCTATAGAGATAAGATGCACAGACTTCCCCCAAAGTGCTGTTTTCTGCTCTTTTGAAAAGAAAAGGTGCTGAGGTAGCTTCTTCTTATGAAAATGCTCTTTAGAAAACAACATCCCGCCTGAGATGGGTAGCTGAGATGACAGGAAGAGCATTGTGTACAGCAACTGGAAAACGAAAGGGTTGACACAGGCAGTGATGTCCCTAGAGCAATCCTGATGCAAACACATGAGTTTGTAAAAAAAAAAAAAAAAGGATAAGTATTTGGTCCAAAAAACTAAAACCAGTCAGTATGGCTAGACTGCATTCATAGACAGGCAGAGTTCCAGAGAGTTTCTGTAAGCTGTATTTAAAGATTTTTCAACTTTATTTTAAGAGGAATTGGAAGTTACCCAATACATTTGAGTAGATATTATTGGAACTATTGTGGTTTTGTATCTCTCTGGCTGCAGAGTTGAGAAGGTTATAGAAACCAGTGCTGATAAAGCTCTATTAACAAAGTATTGGTCTACTAGAAGATGTGAAGCTGAGTCAATGGTTACAAGGAAATGTTCAACAGACTTCTAGGATATTTAGAAAGTTCAGTTGACTGACTGAAATTATGATAGAAAGCATGGAAGAAGAAGTGAAGCTGTTGAAAGGAGTCTCTTATTTTGAGGAGAGCTGGATGAAGAACTCAGGAAGAGCATCAATGCTTATGAGCCGCTGAACTCACATGATTGCATTTGGAACACTACCTAGGGTGATCTGAATGAGATGCCCCTCTGAAATCTAGGGAACTTGAGTTCGTGGTCCCAGTTGCTGGCTGTCTGGGGGAGATTAAGGATTGTGGCCTTCTGAAAGAAGTATGTCACTGGGGACAGTGAGTGAGGTTTCAAAAGACCATGTCATTTTGAGTTAGCTGTTTGCCTCCTGCTTGTAGTTTTGAGATATGAGTTGCTCTCAGCTGATGCTCCAGCCACCATGCCTTTGCTCTGCCATCATGGATTCTAACCCTCTGTCACTCTAAGCCAGTCATAAACCCTTCCTTCTAAAGGCTGCCTTGGCATGGTGTTTTATCACAGCAATAGAAAAGTAACTAGTACACTAGCTTCAATGTTCTGCATTTCCTTAATAGAACTGTCAAGGTCGCAGATGAATATAGAAGTCTACAACTACGTGGAGGTATCTAGGTCTAATCTAGGAGTTTCTAGTAGCTGGAGTCAATTACTTACAACAAAGACACACTCAGCGAAGTAGTAGGAAGTCTAGAACTCTAATTATCATACCACAAAAGGAGCTCAGATTCATTTTGTGTTATCAAGAATGGTCAAGTAATATCTAGGGCTCCTATGGGCTTAGAGAACAGTAAAAATATAAAAAGGATAGAGCTTTTTAAATACAGAGATTGCTGTAGAAACAGAAGGTGAGGCTGTACTAGTAAAACCAAATGAACATTAAAATAGTAGTCCTCAGCCAGGCAAGATTTTCCTTCTCTAGAAAGCATTCAGAAATGTGTGGATATAGTCTGCTTGTTAATTTGCAGAATGACTTAAGCATACTCCTGGTATCTACTGAAAGGTATCCTGGGACACTATTATTTTCAGATGCACAGGGTCATCCCCTCCAGCAAAGAATTACCCATTACAGATAGCAACCATGCTGAAAAGAGAGAACAGCTCTGTCTTTGGATATGAGAAAAGTGACCCTGACTCAAACAGGACTCCTCAGCCTCAGGAGAGAGCTCTATCACTTGTCTTCCAAAGGGAAGACTCCCTCCACTGCCTGGGAGCAGCTGGAGTGGTTGTGAGACACAATGGGAGTGTTGGTAGAGCCCCACCAGAACTGTCCACACCCCAGGCCCCATTGCCTCTGATTTTCTCAGAATTTTTCCACACAGGGGGTCAACGAGATGCCCTAAGCAATTCCAGCACTAGTGTCTACACAACTGTCTAAATGTTGTATATTTCTTTTGGGTAAGCTCATCATTTCTAACACATTATTGATTTATCATCATCATCATCATCATCATCATCATCATCATTATTATTCACATTTTGAGGGAGATTAAGTGACTGACATGGTACATACAGGTTGATTCATTGTGACTGTAACTCATGTTGGAAACTGATACATTCAATCATCTCTAGACTAAACGAAGTCCACCACCAACACCTACTCCTTAAAGCCCATAAGGGGTCTGGAGAGATGAATCTGTGATTAAGAGCACTTGTTGTTCTTCCAGAGGACCGGAGTCCAATTCCCAGCACCCATGACAGGAGACTCATAACATACCCGTTAGATATGTGTGTCCGTGTGTGCACGCTATTTTCCTACTTTTATCAGAATTGTTTTGGATTTTGTCTGTGCATACAGCAACTGAATAGCTTTGAGGCAAATAGATGTAAAAATGTATTGTTTGAGATAACAAAGAGATTATTAGTTTACTCATGTACTGCATGGTAAAAAAAAAAAAAAAAAAACATAGCTAAAAACTCTGTGCTATAAGAATGTAGTAGGCTCACCTAAATACCTACCTGAGAAACAGAACATAAAAGCCACGTCTTTCCTTTAGGATGAAAAGTAAATAAATTCAGACTCCTTTTCATAAAATATAGCTTTCTGAATTGGAGGAAACCTTTGAAGCTGTACTTGACAGTGTCAAAAATCTCACAGCAATCAGAGTATATACACGTAAGAGTTCATGAATTTATCAAGTTTCCTGTGGTGGACAGACTCCATTTTCAGAATCGTTTATCAAGTTAAGCTGTTTCCATTTGGGCTGACAGTAAAATCTTCCTAGGAGAACTGTCTGAAGAGATGAAATGAGCTACTTTTTACTCTTTATGTGTTCGCATGATACAATATATTTGAAATTTTTAAAAAAGTTCTATAGTTCGATGAATGAAAATACGGGGAGGAGATGTGTAAACAACCCCTTTCTCAAACAAAATTTCTGAATCTTCTTTAAAATGAGCTATGCAGTTCTGCTGCAGATGTAGTTGTTGTAAATAAATAAGTATATGTATGTATATATATATATATATATATATATATATATATACAAAATTATATGTAATATATATTGCTTGGTGGAAAAAAATCTGTTTAAAATAAATGACATTTGAAGGAATACATATACATTTGGCATATTAATTTATTGACCTATATTGCTTCAAATATTAAAAATAATTGAGAATAAATTACACTAAAATATTCAAATCTGCCTAGTAAATCTGAATCTCATATTTCATATTTGAAAGAACTCTCTACACAGGTCCAGTAAGTATTACAGTGAAACTGAAATATTTAAATGCACTTTTTCTTTGTTTTATACAAAACAATTACAATTGCAATTAGTTTAATTCTAGTTTTACTACATATATTGTAATAATATATAATAAATTATAGTAATATATGCATACATATATATAGAGAGAGAGACAGAGAGAGGGAGGGAGAAAATAGTAAAACTGTCTCAAACTGTGGGGTAAAACATGGAAGTCTTAATTGGACTAATAGTCTGAAATAAATTTGCAAAATTTAGTAAACTATTAACTAATTTCGAACCACAGGTGCCTGTTGTAGACTGTTCCCTATACGTATGGTTACTAACCAGGAGCTGCCTGTTAGATAGAAAACACATTTTCAAGCAGTTAGTTTCAAACTAATAGTTTCAACATACTTAAAAAGTTAATACCAGGACAAATCCCCACTCGTTCAAATTTAACATGAGAATTAAAACTTGATGATGAGGTCATCAGTACCTGTATATATTTATTCTTTTAAGGATATATATTTGGACAGGATAGGTGTAACCATGTCATTCTGTTCTACTGTTCACATTTTGGGGGGGCTTAGGTTTTCCTTGAAATACATATTGTGCCATAATTTGTAAAAAAAAAAAAAAAATCTGTTTGATACCTGAAATTCTAGGATAATAGTTTTTCCTGGCTTGTTATCAATATTATTCTAGTATTTTTGACTCTGCAGCAAAGATTGTTGATCATTACTTTTGTTCCAAAGTTCACAATGCATCTTTTCATCTGGCTGAGCACCAAATGTGCTTTCACTCACTGCTTTTCAGTATCTTGAGTCCTGGCGGGCGTGTTTATTGTGATTGGTGATGTTTTGTGGGTCTGTGGGTTTATGGTTTTTTATCAAACTAGGAAAGTTTTCATTCTGATGAAACATACTGATTTGTTTTACTTTTTTTACTGAATCTTTCCACTTCTCCCAGTTATGATATTACATGAGTTTGAATGGAATTTATTAGTAATGACTGATTAAAATATAAATCCCCTTCTTTACTTTCCTTGGGTTACATGTTTAATACACAGCTGGCAAGCACATCATAAGTGAATCTTGATAGAAGTTATATTGTCTGATGTGTCACCTGTGAACCTAAAAGCTTTAACTCAAGTTTTCTAAATTGTTTTCCTTTTTCTTTCTCTTTATTTTGTTTCTGTTTTGGAAATAAGGTTTCACTATGTAGCCCTGGCTGGCCTCAAATTCACAGACATCTGCCAGCCTCTACGCCCCCAATGCTGGGATTAAGAGTAGAGTACACGCACCCACTCTCCCTTTTGCATTCTCTCGTCTCATGTCACCACATTCCCAGGATGCAATGGTTCCGATGCTGAGAGCACTCTTGGCTTTAACATGCTCCCATCAATGAGAGAGGATGGATGAAGAGGCTGGGGATGAGGGAATCAGAACAGCACAAATGTCTTTTTGTCTCAGACATCCAAGGTCACCCCAGAAGAGCAAAACACTAACAGAAAAACCGAAGGAAATTAATGACATCAATCAGGAGAGTCCACTGGTGGCACACAGCCACAGTGAAAAGCCTTGGAGAGCATGACTAGAGCCACCTGCAAAGTCATCTACTCGTGATCGCATAGAAATGGTGGGGTAACTACTGTTTTGGGATCCAATGTACTCTGCACAGGAGGCGTTCACAACAAGTTACGGCACGCGGAACCTGAATACACAGGCACAAACATCACTGCAACACGGACACGTTCAAATTGCTAGAGTCACAGTTACTCTGCCAAGGCTGCAGATGACTGTAAAGATGATGTTTTCTCCATGGGATAAGATTTGAACTTGGAGGAAACACAGAAGAGAATGGCATCCGTGCACATATTTCAGTGTGCAGAGATTAAAGAAAAGGTTTAGCACGCTGGAGAAACACTGGTTCACAGAGGTCAAGTGAGAAAATCCATGAAGGACTGGAGCTGGGGGCATGACTTACGAGGTAAGGTGCTTCCTGCACAAGCGTGAGGACCTGAGTTTGTTTCCCAAGCACTCAGATAAAAATTGCATGGCTGTGTATAACTATATTCCTGGTACACTGCTGGTAGAGTCAGAGGACCCACAGGCTTGTTGGCCAGCTACTTCAGTGGTATCAGTGAGATCCAGGTTCAGTAAAGACTTTGTCTCAAAAATAAATTATGAAGCAATTGATAAAGGCACAATCATCCACCTCCAGCCTCCACACACACGCACACACGCACACACACACACACACACACACACACACACCCCACATGTGTGAATACCACTCCTCTTGCAACACAAGAACCCATGAGATTGATCTGTATAAAATGCTAACACTTGGCAAAATAGCATTGTATTGCATTAAACAACTTGTCAATTATTGCTCTTAAGGTTTATTTTGGTCATATTTATTTCTTCTACAGCTTCCTTTTGTCCAAGCTTTGTTTAGGTAGTTTTTCACTGGGTCCACAAATAAGTCATTAGCTAAGATTAGAATACTACACACACACACACACACACACACACACACACACACACACACACACACCACACACACCACACACACACCACACACACACACACGTCATGTATTCTCCTCTTTTCTCCAGTTTTCCATTATCCTCAACTTTGTTTAAGCCTTATATACATACCAAAATATTGGAAGGACGGTGACTGCAATACCTTACTTGGAATTCTGGACCAAATCAAAATGTGACATGTATTTAAAATTATTTTTTAATTTAAAATATCTAAAGAGAAGCTGGAGAGATGGCTCAGTGGTTAAGAGCACTGGCTGCTCTTCCAGAGGTCCTGAGTTCAATTACCACACGGTGGCTCACAACCACCTACAGTGAGATCTGATGCCCTCTTCCGGAATAAAATTATACATGCAGATAGGGTACTCATACATTAAATTAATAAATCTTTAAAAAATACCAAAAGGGAAATATAGGATAAATTCTCAGTATTATTGATTCATCAATAATTTGTCATATATAACATTAAAACAGCAAATCTTAGAAGAACCGGAGACTAGAATGCACAGGGACCTAGGGGAAACCAAATACTACTGTTCTACTAAAGGGACATAGCAATAAAATGACTCCTAATGACATTCTGCTACACTTATGAATCAGTGCCTTACTCAGCCACCATCAGAGAAGTTTCCTTCAGCAGCAGATGGGGACAAACACAGAGACCCACAGCCAGAAAATGTACAGAGAGTGAGAGACCTTGGAATACTCAGCCCTAAATGGAATGTCTCTACCAAATCTCTCCCCTCTGGCCTCAGGGAACCCTGCATAAAGGGGAGGCTGAACGAGTATAAGAGCCAAAGCAGATGGAGGACACCACAGAAACAAGGCCCTCTACATCAACAGGACCAGTGCACACATGAACTCACAGAGACTGTGGCAGAATGCTCAGGGCCTGCTCAGGTCTGCACCAGTTAGGGGTCTAGGGCTAAGAGGAGAACTGGGCACATGGCCCTTGTCTAACTGAGAAGCTAGCTTCGATTGATAAACACTTGCAAATAAAAATTAGTTTTCTTCAAGGGCATCTCATGGGAGGGAAAAAAAAAAAAAACACTCTTAAGTGTAGGCCATATGTCAAGCAGTAAATGGCCAAGACGAGCGAACTCAAAGGTTCTTTGTCTCAAAATGTCATGTCAGGAATTTTTTTTAACCTTCCAGGTAGGTCTTTTATGTATATATTACGGCTTCCTGTTTTGTGTTTTTATGAGATTCCTGTGTGTGGAACATTTGTGTGTGTGTGTCTGTATCTATATGTGTTTCTCCTGGTTTTCCTTTGACTCTTTTTCCTCTGTTAGTTTATTTAGTCCTATTCCAATTTTTATGGTATTATCTTACTTTGTTCCTTAGATGTCATTTATTTTCTAAGACAGAAAGGGTATGAATCCAGAAAGGAGAGGAGGTGCTAAGGAGTAGTTGGCAGAAAAAAAAAAACAATCAGATGATATTGTATGAAAAAATCCATTTTTGATAAGAGAAAAAAACATTAAAAAGATAGTAAATTGGACTTTATCAAAATGAATTTTTTTAACTTTTCAGAAAGCACATACAGAAGACCTAAATTAGGAAGGAATAATTACAAGTCATGTAATCTAATAAAGGATCTGTATAAGGGAAAATAAATTTGAAACAAAATAGAACTTTGAAGAAGCATGCCTACTAAACAAACACAGAAAGATATTTAAGAATGCTTTACAAAGCACAAGAAGCATAATCACTCGAATACTGCTCTACATCAGTAGTCATTAGAGAAAGGCAAACTAAAGTCACGTGACATATGACTATTTACAGAACAAATGACACCAAAGTGACCACATAGGGCTGGTGAAGGATGTAGACCTGCTAGGGCACTTGCACACTCTGGTGGGAGTGGAAAGCAGACAAGTCGGCTTGGAGAATATTCAGCAAGTGCTGTGGGATGGTCTGTATGTCAAACATGTTGCTTATTGGTCAATGAATAAAACACTGATTGGCCAGTGGTCAGGCAGGAAGAAGTATAGGCGGGACAAGGAGGAGAGAATTCTGGGAAGTGGAAGGCTGAGGAGACACTGTCAGCCACCACCATGACAAACAGCATGTGAAGATGCCGGTAAGCCACAAGCCATGTGGCAAGGTATAGATTTATAGAAATGGATTAATTTAAGATATAAGAACAGTTAGCAAGAAGCCTGCCACGGCCATACAGTTTGTAAGCAATATAAGTCTCTGTGTTTACTTGGTTGGGTCTGAGCGGCTGTGGGACTGGCGGGTGACAGAGATTTGTCCTGACTGTGGGCCCGGCAGGAAAACTCTAGCTACAGGCAACCTCTTCAAAAATGAAACGTGTCACTGCAGTTACCTAGTTATCTTACGTGTACTTAGAACTTTTCCCCCAAAGAAATAAAAGTCTATGCTCATATAAAGTATGCACGTGATACTTATTGCAGCTTTATTTACCAAAATTTGGTTTCCCGTCACCAAAAGGTGCACCTTGGAATACTATTCGTGATGATACATGGGCACTGAAAAGTCTATGTTGTGAATCCCATTCAAATAAAACGGTGGAAAATGAAAAATAATCTGTTGGTGCCCTAAAACTCCTCAGTGGTTATCTGGGGGATGAAAGACAGCAGAAGGAAAGGTAGGAGGAACAAAAACATGGACGACAGGAACTGAGACTGTGGTGAGCATGCTCAGTTGGTGTGAGAGTTGCATGGGTATAAGCATATCACAAAATCTTCACCCTCTCAGCAATAACTGTCCAGTCGGTGTGAATGATGCTTTGGAAAAAAAACTGCTTTGAAAAACAACCCTTGGATCATCCTACACTGTGACTGCAGCTTCCAGCAGTTTCCATCACTGCGGGATGCCTCCTGTCTGTGTGAGTTACAAGACTCACACACAAAACTGAGGGTGTACTTCTCAGAGATCCTCAGGAACACAGAGAGCTTGGTGACTTCGCACATACCTGCAAGCCCATCATTTGAGAAGCTGAGGCTGGAGGATTGTGGTGAGTTTGAAGCCAGATTGGGCTGCATGAGCAAGTACAAAGGCAACAAAGGCTATATAGAAAGACCTTGACTGCCCCCCCCAAAAAAAGAGAGAGAGAAAGAAATGGGGGCACGTAGGAAAGGAGGAGACTACTAGAGAGGAAAGAGGGGAAGAGGAAGAAGGGGAAAATGAGGAGGAAGATAAGGAGGACAAGAATAAAAAGAAAAGGAAGAAATTCAGAAGTGAGGGCTCATAAGAAAGAATGGCAGATATCTCACAAGGCCTCAAGCAAAGACTGTGATAAGGGGTCAGGCTAATCAGAAGGAAAGCGCTGAATCCATGATTGGAATCTTAGAATCTTGGAGAAAATGTTACGATTTCTTGGGAATACTTCTTTTTTTTTATTTTTCAATGTGCTGATGCCATTATTTTATTATGCTTGAATTAACATATCAATCACGGAAAGCTTATACAACAAGTTTGTAATTTCATCATTTATTATTTATTTATTAAGAAAAGTCTTCTTATTCATTCTGCATACCAATCAAAGATCTTCCTCTTCCCTCCTGCCCCTCCATCCTCCCCATCCTAACCCACCCCTGATTCCCTCCTACAAGAGGATAAGGCTTCCTCTTTTGTTTCCCATTTTCCCAGTTGAGCTCTGAATTTCTTCAGGAAGAGAATCTGAGCCCTTTACATGTGTTGCTTAGCATAGTTTCTGAGACAGCCCTCTCAGCCATTGAAGAGAGAATGAATAAATAAATGAAAAACGGAAAACATCATACAGTGCAAAGACAAAACATAAGAGGACTATAAGAATTCATTATAAAATATTGACAGGATAGGTGGAAACACTTCAAAGACCTATGAAACCATGTTATCCTTTGGTTAGGATCTTTTCTGTTCAGGCCACTTAAGACAAGCTGTCTCCAACTTTTAAAATGAACTTACACGGGACACATTGTCTCTTCCCTTCCCAAAGTGAATTAATTTTGTGTTCCTGTGTTACATGATCTGTGTGAGATAATCCTGTATGTGGTGGGTATGGAGTTCTGACAGAGTCATGACTTAAAGTCAGTCTGGCTGAGTTTAGTGACATGCTTTCCCATAACATCTGATTGATGCCTTCAAATTCACTGAAAATTATCACAATTAGAACTTGAAATTCATGATGAAATATAGTGAGCATTCTTCCTTTCCTATCATTGATCTGGAAGAATGGGACTGAATCTATCCTTAGAAGAATATCATCTATTTAAAAGCCTGGTTACAGAAGGACTAGAGATTATTTGATCTGATGAAGAGAATTATGGAGTCGATGAATCTTGGTTCTGTGGTATTATAAAGAAGTATAAAGAGCTTCAGTTCTTCTCCTTATTGTAAGACATTCTATTCAGCTAAAGGCATTTTCTGATATACTGCTGACCTGCTTACTGAAAATGTCATATTCTAAAACATAAAAGAAGTGATGGCTGAAACGGCAAATGACATACGGGAGCAAATTAAAAGAGAGTAATAGAACTCATGCCACTGGGGAAGTGTGTTATCAACTCTCTGGGCCAATGAAGAGAATGGATACGCTCCTGGTGCAGATCAATATGCACGCTGTCCATCTCTGTAACACCCACACTATTTCACACTCCAGAATGAGTCCGTCAGGCAGGCCCCAGTACACCTTCTCTCCTGCTCTCACCATCTTTATTCACAGATATGTTACTATGTCAAACCTCTCATGCAGCCTCAAGCAACGATGCTGATAAGAGATTCAATTAATCAGAAGGAGAAACACAGTGAGTCCATGATTTTATATAGCGCGGTAGTAATTCGGTGGCTACCTCGGAGAAAACATTTATTATCCAGGGTAAGTGGAAAATAGCAATGAGACTGAGGATTAGTAACTACAAGTCAGAGGAGGCAGTGCATGCCCCTAATCTAAGCACTTGGGAGCCTGAAACTGGAAGATCATGGTTTGAAGTCTGCACAGGCTATGTAAGAACTGGGGTTATATTTAGTCCTAACACTTGAAGCTGTAGCAACAAAAGGAGTGTGTACTGGATAGATGGTCCAGCAACTAAGAGCACATAATGTTTTTGCAAAGGATCAGAGTTTATAAGCCAGCACTCACATAAGGCAGCTCATAGTCAACTTTAACTACAGCCCCAGAGGATTGGGATGTCTCTAGCCTGCACAAATATCCAAACATGCCCACACATAAGCATACAATCACATAATAAAAAATAAATTAACTCATTAAAATAACATCTTCATTAAAAATGGAAATACGGTAACACATAAGTTCATAGTAAGGAATGCACAGTAGGTTCTGGAAAATTAAAGAAACTTGATGCTGAGAAAAGTTTTGGAGAGCCATATGTACAGAAGCAATATCAAAGCTTTTGTCTATAATAGTGGTTCTTCACCTTCCTAATGCTGTGACCCTTTAATACAGCTCATGCTGTGGTGACCCCTGACCATAAAGTTATTTTTGTTACTACTTCGTAACTGTAATTTTGCTACTGTTATAAATCATAATGTAAATATCTGATATGCAAGATAACTGATATGTGGCCTCTGTATAAGGGTCATGCAACACCCGCCCCACAAAAAGGGGCATGACCCATAGATCGAGAACCTTTTGTCTATAAGAAAGAGGGAATCAGGCAACCAATCAAGGATTCTACTCGATAAGGTAAGGGATATATATGTGTTCAAAAGTAGATGTTTTTGATGTCTTGGATCTCCCAGGTTTGTATGCCAATACGACATGAGAATTCTGTCAAGAATTTGATTTTATATAACCAGTAGTTCAATTTGCAACAAAATACTGTCTAGTCCTACCTCAAATCTTCCAAACATCGCTTAGAAGGCACAAAAAGGGGCAATCTGGGAAACTACTGGGCTAATATGGTTAGGATCCATCCTGAAACTCTCTCCTTGAAAGCCTCCATCACCCTGTGAACTGTTAGTGATGTTAGAATCCCAGGGAAGACACCAGGACACCTCAAAGCCAGGATATGGCTGGTTTCTCTACAACTCCAAAATTATATGTGTAAAATGAGGCTGCAGATATGCAATCAATGGCTTGATGCAGAATATAAATACATGAAAAGGATGAGGAAGAGGAAAGAAGAAGAGAGGGAGCAAGGGAGATAAGAAGACAGGCAGGTTACAGGCAGGGGAGTTCACCTAAAGGACTTCTATAAAATAAAAGGGTAGGAAATGGGATAATAAAGAAGTAAATGATACACATATGCCAAGAGATGCACAAAATATGAGAAAACGTTATTATCTGCTGGGTAAGGAAGGGTCAGCTTTCTCTAAGGATGTAGCCCCTAGTAATTCCACCATGTCACAGTGCAAGAACACACATACAAGAATATTTTTGAGTAGCACAAATTGGTCTTGAAGGGGCAAAAAGGGCAGGGGGCAAAAGTTGAGTGGATAGGGAAGGGTAAATCTTGGAAGAATTAGGAGAATGAACATAATAAAAAATACTGTGTAATATTCAAAGCTCTCAAAAATGTAAATTTTTAAAAAGAAAAAAAAAGAGGAAACAAAGTGCTGTGTCACATGCACAAGTGGACAAATCGTCAACAATAGAAACCAAAGATCCTGAGGGAGCTGACTGGCCAGATAAACATTTCAGAGACCTCCCGGAAACAAGATCAGTGTCCACATAAAAGACTCAGGTGGATGAAGTTAAACCAACACGTATATGAGGATATTCCAAAGTAGACAATTCAGTTAGAAATCTGGAAGATAAATTCAAAATAGTGGAGGGAAAGTCAGAAAGAAAATTAAGACTCTATGAAAGAAACACATGGAAATACGGTACGTAAAGAATTGATCCATCAAGTTTACAGCATGCTGGAAAGCAGCATCAACAGAGCCCAGCAGAAGAAGAATTTCAGGAATATAAAGGAAAATTAATGAGCATAAACAAAACTTCCAGGAACTCTGATACTCATTCAAGAGAGCAAACCTCAGAATCCATTGAGTAGAAGAGGAAGCTGAGAGAAAGCTAAAATCATATAGACAAAATATCCAATGAAATCATAGTGGACCTTTTTCCAAGCCTAGAGAAAAAATTGACACCTAGACATCAGAGGATTTTAAAAGCCAAACAGACACGATCAGAGAAGAATGCCTCAGTAACAAATCATCACAATGTCAAAAAACTCAAAGCAAAGAGAACTGAAAGCTGTAAGAGACCAACACCAACTCACCTACGAAGCCAAACACATCAGAACAGCATCAATTCTCTCATCAGCAGCTCTCTCACTGGCCCTTGAAAGTCAATGTATTAGTTAATGTTCTCACTGTTGTTCTCAATGTTCTGACAAGATGCAAACAAGGAAATGAAAAACTCATGTTTCATCAGAGTTTGAAGGCCCACTTCATCATGATGGAGAAGTCCTTGAAGATGTTAACAGGCATGTGAGGCAGTGGCCACAATGCATCAATTCAAGAAGCAGAAAGAGATGAACACTGGTGCTCAACTTACTTTGTCATTTCTATTCAACCTAGAACCCTAAATCACGAAATGATGCCACCAACATTTAGGGTTAGCATTCTGCCCACAGTTAACCCACAGATATACTCAGAGGTTTGTGTCTTAGATAATGTCTGGTCTTTTCAAGTGGACCATCAATATTAACAATCACAATCTAGAAAGCATGGGATAACATATTTCAAGACCCCAAAATGAGTAAGTACCACCAAAATTGCTATACCCAGCCAAAAAAAAATATATGTTTTAAAATCCTGAAGAAATACAAACATTTCAGCATAAATAGAGATTAAAGCAATTTAGGACATGAGAATCAAAACATAATCAAAAAGAATATATTGAAAGATTTTCTAGACATAAGAAGAAGAGAAGGGTAGACTGAATTGTGACTGCACAATAAAATATAAACTGCATGAGAGGAACAGATGAACAGGGAGGGAATAAATCATAGCCAACAAAGTAATCCAGAAAACCCCTAAAACTAGTGGAAGAGAAGAATGGAGCTAATAATCCAACCAAACAAAACAAAAACCAACAAAACTACTGGAAATAGCAAACCACTTACAATAATAATCTTAAAATGCAAAGGCATGAACTCAAAATTTAAGAGAGGCAGATGAGATTTACAATGAGATTGAAGAAGCAGCTCACTGACTGCCACTCACAAACTAGAAGCCAGAGGACGGACATGAACTTCCTAAGCACACGGAACACCCCCAAATTCACATAGATGTTTTCATGTCTTACAAAGTAGACATCAAACCAAAACTAGTTGGGAAAGATAAGAAAGGTCATTACATATTAATACAAGGATCAAGTCACCAAGGAAATATAATAATTTTATATATATATAAATGTCTATGCAACAAATGTTGGGGCTCACAATTTCATAAACAAACAGAAAGCAAGGCCCAAATAGAATAATAGTGGGAGACTTCAAAAGTTTTGGTAGAAAAATTACAAGATCATCTCAGGAGGTACAGAAAAATCACTTTACAAAGTTCCATGTGCCTTCAATGATAAAAGAACTAAAGATTTCATACATTAGGAATAGAAGGAGGGGAGTAGACTGGAGTCTTATTCATTTCTTTTTTTTTTCAGTATACCCATTTGCATTTCTTTTTTTTTAAGATTTATTTATTTTTTTTTTAAATATACAATTCAACTTTACCTATCAGCCATAGATTCCCCCCATTCTCCCTCCTCCCGTCCCGCCCGCCTCCCCCCCACCCACTTATTCATTTTCTAAGGATCGGTTGGCAATTGATAGAGGCTGGGGGAAGGAAAGTCAGTCATATATGAGTGTGTGGTCCCCAGAAGGCCATATATCCAAGAGCATATGGGCACAAACTGTACTTGATGAGAAAAAGAAGAACACAAACATGGGTGGGTAGGAATAGGTGGGTAGATTTGGGAGGTATGGACGGAAAGGTGAATATGATCAAAATGAAATGTGCAAATTCTTTCAAGGAATCAATAAAGATGAGACAAGAAAAAAACACAAATAGATTAAAATAAGATAAAAATTAGGTACATAAAAAGTGTCTCCACTATCTCCACTTGAATTGAACATAGTGGGCCAGGCAGTGGTGGAGCATGTCTTTAATCCCAGCACTCAGGAGGCAGAACCAGGTGGATCTCTGTGAGCTGGAGGCCAGCCTGGTCTCCAAACCGAGTTCCAGGAAAGGTGCAAAGCTACACAGAGAAACCCTGTTTCAGAAAAGAAAAGAAGAAGAAGAAGAAGAAGAAGAAGAAGAAGAAGAA
>CABHPR010157593.1:30765-69163 GCA_902168415.1 Peromyscus melanophrys | reverse complement strand
CCCCCCCCCAACTCAGTCTTGCTGAGTCCAGTATATACGGTTCCCCAAGTTCCAGCTGATTTCCAAGTTGGATCACTGTGTACTTCCCTGAAGAACGGTTTAGCAAAGAAAGAGTCCAGGCAAGTATGAGAAATGTCCATTTTCTTCATAGAGATTTACTTAGTGGTCCTCAACCTTTCTAATGCTGCGACCCTTTAACACAGTTCCTCATGTTGTGGTGACCCACACACATAAAATTATTTTCATTGTTACTACATAACTGTAATTTTATTATTACTGTTATGAATTTTTTTTATTTTCCAATGGTATTTTTATTAATCCAATTCTTTTTTTTTTAATTTTAAATGTTGAATGTCATTTATTTAAGGGGGAGAAGGTCTTAAATACAGGCTTACAGCACAATGGGAGGACCCTGGAGGGCAGAAGTTCGCTACTGATGTTTTACAATCTTGCTTCTAACTGTTAATGCCCATTATTCAGGGTACCAGGCAAGGAACTTCCCTTAAGCATTCAGGAGGGTGGAACCTGGCAGGGAATTAGCATAGGGAGAATATCAAGGTCAAGGTCCGCAAGCAAGGCAACAGTTACCCAAAACGGGGGCCAGGACCCTACAGGTCCCCCTTTTATTAAAGAATGAGCTTCTGACTTGGGTTGCGTGGGATGTCAGCAGATCACCTTACCCGTCATGGAGACGCCTGTCCAGGCCACACAGGTGCTCTGTCTTAAGTTGGTGAGTGCCCCCCAGGCGTTATCCGTCTCTGAATACTCATTATCATACAGGCTCAATCATGTGTGAGCTGCAGAGTTAACTGCTGCCAAAGATCTCAAAGTGGCACTGGGCTTGCAATCTGTGTGTTCAATACAGAAAAGACCAACAGAGGTCCTATCTCACCCTTAGCCAGTAGGCTAAAGGCAACTGAGCCATTCCCTTCCTTAACAAGCCATAGTGTACGTACTGTTATGAATTTTAATGTAAATATTTTTGGAGATAGAGGCTTGCCAAAGGGGTTACAACCCACGGGATGAGAACCACCAACTTAGAATCTTACCAATGTCATCTAAGGGAAATCCGCAACAACCACCTTATAAACACTGAAGTGATAGGACTTGGATCCGGGCTCTCATTTAATTTGGGCACTCCTGCTTACAGTGATTTGTGTCTTCTATAATACAGGTTTAAAGCCAAATAAAATGACACAGATCCTTACCCAGAGTGCAAAGCCAAGTTGAAAGCTATACTGTGGAAAGTTATTGACACCACAGTAAAAATTCCAGCTACTTCATTCATTCTTTTAAGATTCTATTTTGAACTACACACAGATCTTCCAGTTGGCCTGCTAAATATGTTATCCTCTTAAGGTATGTGCCCTCATGTCCACCACCGTGCTTCTCCCTGGCCCTTACCTGTATCCCTGACTGCTGAATATTTGACCTGCATATCATTTCGAACTTCTTACAATAATTGTTCTAGTGTCATGTATTAATGGGTTCTTCTTCAGTCTTTCCATTAACTATGTGCCATTATAAGTCTTATCTCACTCCAAAGTACTCAAGGCCAGAAGTTAAGTCTTCTAATACTAAGCCTCAGTATTCTCCTCTGTAAATTGGACATACAGCAATCTATTCTAATTGTGGCAAATATTATGTGATTGATTGAAGTATGTTTGTCCCCGTCCCTAGACTATTTCCATTTTAGTAAGCCCCTCTCAGCCAGTATGCTTTATTGAATATATTATTCACTGTAAGTGTAACACTGAATTATTTGCCTCAAAAATTGAGTAGAGAACCGTTTCCCAGAAAAGATATGAATATTGATAATACTGCATTAAGAACTCATTGTATTCACAGATTTAGGTCTGTGGAAGAACTGTAGGATACTTAATGTTTAGGAGATGCCTGATCTAACTCAAATTCCTTCTATCAGCATCCATTCTGACAAGAACTTCCTACCCATACCCCAATGTCTACAATGAGAGTAACCTTCCCATTCTCAAGGCAGCTCTTTCCAAAGGGTCTGCCTCTTCATTGGAAGCAGCCCCTCTTCATGCTGATATTTACATTCTCAAGTTTAGGGAATACTGATTGAATGAATCAATACTTTCTCCTCATTAAACTCTACAGAGGTGACTGAAGTTGAAGGCTGTCAGGTTCCCTGGAGTTTGAAATGCAGCAGATGCCAAGCATGTGGAGTTAGCAAGGCCACTGCTCACTCCTGGTCTCTGTTCAAGTGAGTCTCTCTTATTTCACTGCACAGAATATTTTCTCAAGCCATTCAGCACTGTCTTAAAAGACTGGGTTAATAATCTTTGAATGTATATTATTGGCCCAGAAATTCTGGCTTTGCCAACCCCTGGAGACACAAAGAAACAAATATGATCATTCTGAAGAGGACTAGGCTGTTGCTGGGGAATGAGCGTCCTCTACTATCCAAGTGGAGTTATTTTTGTATCTGGTTCCACAAATAGATTCTACCAACTCATTTTGTTTGCAGTAAAACTGAAATACTACTACTAATTATTTTTATCACCAACCCTCATCTTCTCAGGCTCATGGCTCAGTGAATAGATATATTTTTCAAAAATCAATATTTAATAAAGTTATCAGACTCAGTGTCCTAAATTGTGTCTCCTTACTCCTGCCTACTTCACTGAGAAGCAGAAAGAACTGTTGCCTTCTGCTGCCCATTCACAGGCAGGTCCTCACTTCACAAACAACAGATTCCTTCAAGCAGTTGGCTCGCCTACATTCTAAGCATTTCTTTTTGTTCTAAAATAGTAACCATTTCCAAGTTCCTACAGCAAGATGGAGAGTTGTTTAGCTAACCATTCACAACTGTATCCTGAGGTATGCAGAACACCATAGCCATCGAATCCCTCTCTACCATTCCTCTAAGCCTGCTCATGCCAGCTGTAAGGAAAAGCCCTTGTCTTTTAAAGCATCAGTTACTATTTCACCCTACCAAAAATGCTTATGAAAATCCCAACACAAGATGGAAGACTTTGTTATTATTTCTTTTATTTTTTGAAATTATAGTCACATCATTTCCCCCTTCCCTTTCCTCCCTCCAAACCTTCCCATATATCCCTCCTTGTTCTCTTCCAAATCCATGATCTCTTTTTAAATTATTTATTGTTACATACATTTATGTAAATACATTTATATCCATAAATACAAAAATACAAACTGCTGAGACTTTTTAAAGAACCATTTTCAGGAAAAAATATGCAAAGAAAAAAGAATTTAAAAGATACTTTGATGGTCTTAGAAACATTCTGCTACTTGAACTACCTATACTTTCAACATTTTCTTTTAGCAAAATAATACTTAAAAAGACACAAAAGCCATTCCATGCAGCAGAGCCAACTGCAAGTGTGAGTCGGTCGCTAGGGAGGTTGCTGGACCACTGCATTATGTAATAGGCCATGGATATCTGAGTTATACCTTTGGCATTTATCACACAGAAGACACAGTGAGTCTAATGCCAACAACAATAAGGATAATGGCAGAAATGGGTATGTTATTCAACTGTCCTAGGACAGGGGATATGGGAATCATTTTAGATGAGCTATATTATTGAGCATAATAGTATCCCGATAAGAAGCCATTTTAGTATCCCGTTTTGCAGATGTTGCAAGAACGAATTTGCCAGAATCATTGTGTTAGTGTCAAGGTGAGTTTCCAAACATCGAGATGGCCCATATGTGACCATTAAACTTCCTTTCTTGTGACTTCTATGGTCCCATAACAAAGACCACACTGGAATGCTGATACTGTGAAAGTGAAGATACAAGAAAAGAAAATGGTTTGGGAGGGCAGCTAGTTTACCCGAAGAGTAACTACATCAATGAAGTAAACTAGTCTTTACTAGGTTGCTGTACTAGGAAGCTATTCTGATTCTGTTAAACTCCCTAAATTTTCAACTCCGCACAATATGACTAGGCCTGGGAAAGAGAGTAATGTCATTCAGGATATAACAGATTGATATTATTTTTTCAGTCTTTACTAACAGGTTGTTTAGCATCAAGCATTTTATAGTTATGTTGTTTCAATTCACCACTGACTATGATCTGGTAAGTGACTTAATTCTGCAGGTTTATTTTTTTCAACTACTAAATAATACAATTGTGTGTTTCAAACTAATAGCAACAGCATTTAAGAAAGTGATGGACATGAAGAAATTGTTTAATAAATAATGAAATGATTATAATTGCAATCTACCACAACTTTAACATGAGAGAAATTTTCCATTTTGAACAATTTATTCACAGACATTTGATTTCCATGAAATTAGAAAAGTGACCTCAGGATCAAGAAATCACACCATATACCAAGCACAGGAATTTCTTTGTTAATTTCACAGCTGACTGTGAATAAAAATTACTGAGGCAAAGATGGTGTTAACTTCCACTTCAAATATTGATTGTTCAGTTGCTACCTAACTGAACATAGACATTTCCCTCACATTTTAGACTGTATCATTTCAGTGTGTTTAATTCTGTCTCAGAAGTCAATGGGAACATTGTGTTTTGATTTTGCTATTTAAAATCTCATCACAGTATCTCTCAGAGATGACTAATTTTCATTTTAAACAGTTTTAAAATAAGACCAAACTATCGGATTTTCTTTTACATTTTTAGGCTTTAAAAATGTCTTTCAGGATACTGTGGCTGTATTTAGTCTATTTTGTAGAAAATACCATTTAAAAAGTGAGGAGGCTTTGAGCTGAAATAATTTTGTAATAAAATTCTTTATGTACAATCAAAGATGTATGTAAACTGGAAGAAAATATTTGATAGGTACCAATTTAGGCACAAATTTAAGAATACCCACTATAAATCATGAAGTTGGGGCTACAATTCCACATAGTAACACATAAGCATTGTAACCTTTTACTTGAAAAGTAAAGTAATTTAAAATCAAGTACTGTTGTGTTGCTACCAATGGTTTGTACCTTGGCAATCATAATTAAATGACTATTGGTCACCTTTCCTGGAAGGAAAAGCATCCTAAAACTTGCATACTTTTATTAAATTAGTTTTTGTCAATTTTGCCATAGAAGTGAGAATTTAGGACTCGATACTTTCAAAAAAATTATTTATTTATTATTTATTTATTATGGTAAAGCTTGAAAATTATTTATTTATTAATTATTTATTATGGTAAAGCTTGAAGCCTATCTAACCAGGAATACAATATCAATAGAATAGTTCTTTTAAATCTATGCAAGCATTAAGTATCCTTTGGTTTAATAACATGTTTTATATAGATCTGTATTTTATTGACTTAAATGACTTCACTAGAATAAGTATTTCAAAGTATATTCAAAACTAACATGACATGACCTCACAAAAAAATGGAGCTTAGTCTGTTAAAACATCTATGACACATAAAGGACACACCTCCAACACTACTATCAGTTTTACTTTAATTTTTATTAGGAAAAAGAGTCATTTCTACGTGCATACATCATTCCAAGCTTCTCTGTGTTTCCTACAGAGCACAGTGTCTTTCTAGTGCCATCACTTATTTTTCAATAACATTGCTCAAGACGCCTTATGGTGTAAATATCCTAGTAAAATAAGTATTTTACTAATTTTCTTAATTGGTAACTTACCTTGACATTTGCCTTCATTCTTGAAGGATGGTTTCACTGAACACAGATCTCTATATTCACAAGGTTTCCTATCTTTCATCACTGCGCCTTGGCTGGCATACCTTCTAATACGTAATTAGCAACATTTGGGTCATTGGTCACCATTCCATAACTTATTTTCTCTGCTTGCTTCCAAACTTTTCCCTTTCATTTTTCAATAAACTCACCTTTGATTCTCATGGTTATGCATTTTTGTAGCTATTCTGGTCAAATTTGCTGAATTTATTGAATCCATAAATATATGGCTGTTATTTCCTTCAAAAAGAAAACCAAGCCTAACCTTTTCATCGTATCTTAGACAAGTGCCTATCCTGGATCTGAGATGAGTCATCTCCCACAATAATGAGGCTCTGCTTGTGTTTCTCTAAATTTTTGCTTTTTAAAAATCATATGTTCTTCAGTTTGGACATTTACAACTTTACCAACTTTCAACTGTTCATCACTTCCAGTCTGCTAAAACCATTGGCTGAACATTGTCATGTTAGAGATCACATTTTGCGTACCGTAATTTTCATTGTGTTATTTCTTTTCATTAACAATGTTGTACATGTATATAGTGAAATTCTGGTCCTTTTCAGTTTTCATTATCTTCTCTCAGCCGCTTCTTTTGGCAGTTACCAGCCTTCTTTTCTCCAGCAAGCCCCTATACTTTGATGTCTTATACCTTGTCCTCACTGACTTTAATTATATTTGTTTGTATAAGCACAAATGTTGTTGTGGTTTTTTTTCCCTGAAACACTGTCAGCTTCTCAGTTAGTATTTGCACCACTAGAAAACTGGTACCCCTCCTCACAGCAGCCATTGAATACTTGTAATCACTTAGGGATGAGTGGGGCCACACGATCTCCTCCTCTTCATCATTGCCTGATGAAATATTCACAGACCCAGTTTTGGGCAGGTCTTATATAGGTACCTACAACTGTAGTGGGTTTATGAAGACAATCATGTCCTGAAGGCAAAGGTTTTCTACACATCTCCTCATCCCCTGGCACTTACATTTTTTACACCTCCTCTCCCATGAAGTTCCCTGAGCCTTGGGATAAGTGATATGCATGCTGCATTTAGAGCCAAGTACTCCAATAACTTATTCTTGCATCATGACCAGTTAGTTACACATCTCTGCATTAACTGCCATCCACTCCAAAAAGAAGCCTGTCTGATGAAAGACACAAGAAGCATTTATCTATGGGTATAGATAGAAGTACTTATTTAGAAGGCAGTTTGACACCATATATATTTAGCAAAGTAACTGTGGTAGATTCTCTCACTAGGGACTGTGATCTCCCTAGCTACAGCATCTTGAAAAAGTTTACAGTACCAGGCATGAGTTCCCACCTGTGGAAAAGGCCTAAAATTCAATCAGAGAGGAGTTGGCTATCCCCATGACAGTCATGTTTTGCTGGGGGACACATCTGGTAGCTACTATATTTTGAAGGGTGAACAACTGGGTAAGACTATTGAGGGACCCAGCAGTTAGCAGAGTGAACAGCACTTATTGGCACTGTTCTTTTTTTAAAAGTTTTCTGGTGATGTATGCTATCCTTTAATTCATTGTAATTATGTTTCCTTTAGCAATTCATCATAGTCTACCTTAAAATCTTTCTCGGCTAATGTCAGCACTTCTAAAGTTATTTTTCATGAGAAGAACTACATGATTCTGGATCTTCACAAAAGGAAAAACACTGCTTTTTGGTTACAGCCATTGTTCTGACACAAAATTTCTATACTTTGTAAAATTAAATAGAAAGGTATTGTTTGTTATTATCTTAGCAGAGCTCAACCCACAAACTCATCTCTTAGGTTGCATTTGATGTTCCTGAGTTCTATTCTTAAGCAGGCTGTGTTGAATCAGCCCTCCGTGTACAGAGCTTATGGGTCAGGTGGAGGTTTGAGAAGAGCTTATGTGTACTATCTGGCACTTCTCTGCAGTCATCAGCTATCTGGGTTTGTTCTTCAGAACTTCCAGTGACCATGGTTGTCCAAAATTTGTTCTCTGCTTCTTTGGGACAGAAAGACAAGCTTCTCACTAGACGTTTTAGGCACTGTATATCGTACTTAACCTGCAGACTGGCTCAGTTTAAATGTTGTAAAATGGGAAAACTCCTTCTATGCTCTTTTCTTCATCTTAACAGCACCTTCTCTCTAAAATATGACTGGTCTTATACATCTCCTCTTACTCATTTTCCAGTTTCTCTTGGGGGTTACTGTTTGCATCTCAAGCAGACCTTATGGTTGTTAACTACAAGAGGGTTGATTTCTTAGGACCTTACTTAGATGTGCCATTTCTCTAAGACATTGTGTCCCAGGGGATCACATCTGAGAGACAAATCTGTTGGACTTAAAGTTTCACAGACTCTTGAGTCCACAATGCTGCACACATTAAAAGATTGATTTTAGGACAACAAAAAAAAGACAAGGGATAAATCTAGAGAATTTTGAAATGGTAATCACTGATATATTTACAGACAATTCATTCAACCAATGTTTACTGAGGCCTCTAACGCCTTCAATGAATGATATACTCTGTTAGACACTGACCAAACAATTGTGAATGAGACAGACACTGACCTCATGAGTCTACCCTCTAGCAGTGGATATAAATATTTCTCTAATGATTACAAAGTTATTCTAGCATAAGCTGAAACATGCTCTAAGTTAACAGTGCAGAATGTCATTGGATACAGAATGGAGGCTACTTAGAAAGAGGCTTTGAACAGCACAGCAGAACTGATGAAAACTTATTCTGCAAAGGATACTGATAACATCCTTCAAGGAGAAAGATCTGTTAGAAGGGAAGTGAGATAGGAAAGGGTCAGCATTGTTTATGGATATGGAAACATGGCTGAAATATCTGCTATCAACATATGAGAAAATAATTGGAATCAAAAGTCAATCAGTCACTCAGGACTCATGTGAAAGTATTCACATCAATACGAGGAGCAATGGGAAACTGTTAAAAAGTTTTAGTGAGAAAGTGACATGGTTGGCTTGACAGTCTTGTTTGGATAAACAATACAGTTGCCAGTACGACCATCCGTGGACCAGGCTGCTGGTTTACCATAATTTTCCAAGGATTTAATTGAAATCTGTTTTAATAAAGGGTGACAAGGTCAATCCCAATGGACCACACTTTAATAATTATTTTATGATTACAGAAAGAAACAGAACTAATGCTGGCTGTACTATTGCATAGTCTGTAATTTTCAGGCTCTTCTATGCTCCACACCAGAGTTCTAGAAAGCATATGTACTCTCATTCAAAACATTGAGTGGACATCCAAAATATCTTCACCATAAGAATGTAGAGTTGCAAAGTATATAATGTCTCATTTATCATACAATATGAATATGCTTTTAATATGTACTACAGGTCGAAATTTGAGGCATGAAGAATTATTTCAGTAAGTGTTTACATATACTATTGTGATGTTTAGTAATGTCAACAGGGGTAGAACTACATAGGAGTCAAAAATCTGGGCATTCTTATGACGAAAAATCTGCACTGATTTGAGTGAGGTAGGGAGACCCACTCTAAATGAAGATGGTACTATTCTATTGGTTGTGGTCCCAGACTGAATATAGAAGGGGAAGCGGTCTGAGCATCAACATTCATCTATCTCTACTTCTTCTTCTTCTTTCTTTAATTATTAAAGAATTATTAATTCTTAATTAATTGATTGACTAGTATATTTTACATGCATAGGTGTTTTGCACACAAGCCTACTATGTGTCTGTGCATCACATGTGTGCTTCCTACTATGGATGTCATAAGTGTATCGCATTCCCTATGACTGGAGTTATAAATGGTTGTGACCCTCCATGGGGGAGCTGGGAATTGAACCAGGGTGGTCTAGAAGAGCAGCCTGTTTTCTTAACCAAAGGGCTCTCTCTCCAGCCCAAATCTCTGTTTCTTAAGTACAGCAGCAATGTGACCAATTTCACACCCTTACTGCCATACCATCCTCATGATGATGGACTCTACCCCTAAATTCTGAGTCAAAGATAAATGTTTCCTTCCTTATGTGGCTTTTGTCAGGCATTTTATAATAGCGATGAGACACATAACTGATGTAACTACATTCTATATCAACTGATGTAGCTGAAGTTTTCCTGGTCCTGTTCGGCTCCCACGGCCCTGCAGCTTCTCAGACCCAAGTAAACACATGGAGGCTTATAGTAATTAAAACTGCTCGGCCGCCTTTAATCCCAGCACTTGGGAGGCAGAGGCAGGCGGATCTCTGTGAGTTTGAGGCCAGCCTGGTCTCCAAAGCGAGTTCCAGGAAAGGCGCAAAGCTACACAAAGAAACCCTGTCTAGGAAAACAAAAACAAAAACAAAAACAAAAACAAAAAAGTGCTCGGCCATTAGCTCAAGCTAACTATTGACTAGCTCTTACACTTAAATTAACCCATAATTCCTATTTATGTTTAGCCACGTGGCTTGGTACCTTTTCTCAGTTCTGCCTTCACATCTTGCTTCCTCTGTGTCTGGCTGGTGACTCCTGACTCAGCCTTCCTGTTCCCAGAATTCTCCTCTCTCCTTATCCCACCTACACTATACTTCCTGCCTGGCTACTGGCCAATCAGCATTTTATTTATCAACCAAATCAGAGCAACACACATTCACAGCATACAGAATGACATTCCCATCAAACTGATGGGCAAAAATCACCTTTGAACATCTAGCCAGCTGTTCTCAAACTGTGGGTTGTGACTCCTTTGGGGGTCTCATATGAGGTAACCTGTGTATCAGATATTTTACATTATGATTCATAACAGTAGCAAAATTGCAGTTATGAAGTCGCAAAGAAATAATTTCATGGTTGGGAGTTATCACAACATGAGGAACTGTCCTGAAGGGCTGCAGCATTAGGAAAGTTGAGAACCACTGCTCTAGCCAGTCAAATAAGAAGAGTTATGTTTTTATATGAAAAAGACTGACTCAATGTTTTAGGAATCTTGTTAATAAATGACTCTGCGACAGGCATCTCTTTTTCTAATTCTAATTCAAATATAGATTAATGAGTAGGAAAAAAACACAGAATATTGTCAGTAGGCTTTTCTCTGGAGGAAAGAGCTCCCACAGATCCACTTCCCCTTTACAGGGCTTCTCTCTTTCGGCCGCTTGCTTGCTGCATCAGAAATGCTTAACACTCAGGGCAATGAATCACAGTCTGCATCATGATAAGTGAGACATTGATCGTTACTAAAAAGTGAGAATATTCTGAAAAGGAGGTGGGGAAGAAGAATGGCTGTGTGTGAAGAGACTTCCTTAAGGATTAATATTAGGAAAGTGTACATAGGAATCTGAAAAAAAAAAGATTTCTTTAAAACACTTTCACAAAACCCTGGATGGTTTCTGTATATGTCTAAGTAAACACAACATTTAGAAAACAAACATCTTCTCCAATCCTTTTCCAACATGTAGGAAAGCAATCTAGATTGAAGCATTTACTTCAGCATTTGTAAAGATGTGAAAAGTCCTAAAATATCAATATTGATCATTGGAAGAATATCTCCAAGACTAAAGGCTGACCATCCACTCTGCACACGAGGAAACTGAGACTCAAAGATCGAAAATAATATGAACCTGATTGTCAAAGCTGTTCATAGTTTGAATGCAGGTTCAACAGCAAATAGATCTAGGATTATCTATTGTGCTGGCTAGTTTCATGCCTACTTGGCACAGATTAGAATCATTTGAGAGATGAGAACTTCAATGGAGAAAATGCCTCCATACGATCTGGCTGTAGGCAAGTCTGTGGTGCGATTTCTTAATTAGTTATTTATGTGGGAGGGCCTAGTCCATTATGGGTGGTGCCAGCCCGGGGCTGGTCATACTAAATTCTATAAAGCAGGCTGAGCTTTATAAAGTTAGTAAATAGCACCATTTCATGGCCTCTGCATCTGTTCCCGCCGCCTGTTTGAGTTCCTACCCTGACTTCCTTCAACAAGGAACTATGATGTGGAAGTGTAAGCCAAATAATTCTGTTCCTTCCCAACTTGCTTTTGGTCTTGGTATTGATCATAGCAATAGAAACTCTGACTAGGACACCCATGAATAAATCTATTTCAGTCATCATCTAACTCTTTGTTATAGGATGTTGTTAGGCTCCTCATTCATTCTTGGAATTATGAGGACACTATGCTAGTATAGACATGTGTCATGCCTTAAGAAGCTATGAGAAGATACAACATATGAATATATAAAGTTTAAATTAGGGAACAAAATGTGTACCGTGGGTGCCAAAGACAGGGTCCTATGTTTTGGGAAAGCTTAAAGGGTCCTTTTATTTTCTCATATGTAAGATCCTTATCTTTGAATTGTTTTCCAAGACCAAAGCACTGTCTATCAAACATGGACCAGTAGATGATCCTCTTTCTGATATTACCTAACTTCCCCTACATGAAGTTCTTTTTTATTGTAATGTTGTTGTTTTGAAAATAGGTTCTTCTCTCATACAATACATCCTGACCACAGTTTCCCTTCCCTCCACTTCTGCCACCTACTCTCTTCCCCAGATCCATCCCAGCTCAGTTTCCCTTCAGAAAAGAGCAGGACTCCAGGTGGGACAGCCAAACATGGTAAAACAAGATACAGTAAGGTAATGCAAAAGCCCTCAGGTTGAGGCTAGACAAGTCCTAGCCAATGGGAGGAAAAGAGTCCCAAGAGCAGGCAAGAGAATCAGAGACACACCTGCTCCCACTGTTAGGAGTCCCACAAAACCACCAAGCTAACAGCCATAACTTAAACACAGAGGACCTGGGGCAGGCCCATGCAGGCCCCGTAGCTGCCACTTCAGTCTCTGTGAGCCCAACTGAGCCCTGCTTTGTTGATTCAGAGAAGTTCTTTAGAGGAAAGGAAAGTGAACCAGTCTCTGATATGGCAATCACCAACTCACTGAGGACCAGAATCCAAGCATCTGCTACCACTGGCTTTCATCTTAGCACAGAAGAGGGCAACGCATCGTAGCTATACAGACAACCTTCTAGATCAGGACGGGAAAATGACTTCAGGGCTCCAGGGACAGAAAGAGAGTGGAAGAAAAGCTTCAAAAGATACTTATGGAGATGAAACAGATATCTTTAAAACTTAGAACACCTCCCTAAATTCCTCACAAACAATTCCAGACAATCTGTACTCCAGCGCTTACATAGTGTGTAGAACACCCCACAAGATCATGTGAGAATCAGATACTTGCTTGAAAGTCAAAATGAAGAACTTGCCCCACACACACTCCAAACTCTCTCAGTATTTTCTCTGTCTGTGATATTGACCCTCAACTGTCCCCTTATATTCTTACTGGGGTTTTTTTCATTCTGTAAGTTCGGTGAGGGAAAGAACAGCCTCATTGTTGTCTCCTACTCAAAATGAGCATAGAATAAATGCTCAATTTACTCAAGACCATGAAACCAACTGGGCTTGTGGATATAATATAAAACTAAGCATTTCTGCACTGTAAAGATGGCTCAGCTGTTAAGAGCACTGGTTGCCCTTTCACAGAGGGCCAGTTTGATTTCCAGCACCCACCCAGCAGCTCACAATTGTCAGTACCTCCAGTTGCAGGGGATCCAATTCTTTCTTCTAGCTTCCATGAGATCTGCATGCATGTGGTACACAGACATTCATACAGGGGAGCACTCATACATAGGGGTTGGTTACAGGATCCAGGAGAGATGAGGTAACCATCCAGAGGAGAACTCTGGCTTGATATCCCATCCAGCTTCCAGGACCACGAGGTATGCAGAAGGGCCAAACATGTACTCACCTTGAGTCTCAAGGGGCTCCCTCTCAGTCACAGCCCAGGGGCAGGTCATAGGCAGGTGTGGCAGTTACCTGTTGTCACTCTAGGGGCAGTGTTTCAAGGTCAAAACTGGAACAGCTACCCACTACACATACACATAAAAAATAAATAAATATATATTTTAAAAATAAATGTTAATCATTATTGCCCTAACTTGGCTTCAGGACAGAAGACTAGTTTCATACAAGCATGATTTCCCTTTCTCAGTTTATGCCCTCATACATCTAGTGTCAATCATAATGTATATTTTGAAAGTGACTTCTTGATTGTTCTCTGATATTATTTCTCTATAAGGTTAAATAAAAGTCTAACAATGTCAGTGAACTCCACTAGACTGCCACTCAAGGCTCGGGGAACCAAGCAAATCAGGTTATTTTCTTAAGTATATCACTGTGGCTTTGGAAAATGTTAGCCTGGCTTTAACCCAAAGCAAATGTTTGAGATGAGCTTGAGTCTCTAAAAAGAGTTCTGATTTACAGGAGAATATCAGGTGTCCCCTTTTTATGTAATCTTAGACCATATGTCACTTTGCTACCAACTCCCAGTGTAATTCATGGTCTCTAAGCAAAGGAGAAAGTTTTGCTTCCAAATCTTTCAAGTCCCAAGCTCTACTTTTTCCTGGTGTGTGAATGGTACATTGTCTTCCAATTGAACAATCACCCCATTTATCTACTCTTTTGTATTGAACTCTGGTTAGCTGTACTCTAACACCCTGGAGTCTGGGCTCTTCTTTGGCAGAAACTGCCACTACTTCCTCAGTAATAGAATTAGGTATAATCACTGCACTTCAATATTAAACAAGCTATAGAAGATTTTCACTTTTCTTCCACAAAGGAGAAATGAAATCTTGATATACTTAATATGTGTTTTTTGTTTCCAGTCCAATTTCTGTTTATTACATTTTAATGCATATTAGTAAATGCAAAATAAGCTCTCAAAAGAAAAAAATAACTGTAACTTACTGAGTATTAAGGATGACAAAGTGCAAGACTAATTGAACTCCATACGGGACTTAGAGATAATTTTAAATGATAAATGCTCTGGCCCCCTCCTTATTATTCTCCTTATTATTTGAGAAAGAGCTGGGGCACTTGGCAAGGAGTGGAAGGAAACAATGAGACTAAGATAAAACATTTGGTTGAGTGCACAGGAAGCTCTCTTAAGAAAGCATTGATTGCATTTGCTCCTTTCTCTGATAGGCACAGCGCTGGCTCTGAAGCTCAGAGACACAGTTCCAGTCTTCCCCAAGAAAAAGCATAAAAAACCAAGAGTGCAAGGCCATCCAAGAGCCTTTGCAACTTTCTGCCTGATCCCAATATAAGCAGGGCGTTGCTAAGGGGCTGTGGCACTCTTGGGCAGTATGGGGAGCTGTGCCCATCTCTTCAGACTCCTAGACTGTTTTCATTGCCAAGTCAAGACTCTGAACAGTCCAAAATTCACAGACGCTGGGAAATAAGCAGATAGCCAAGTAATTACAGCAGGGTATGTTGAGGAGGAATTATTTTATACTAAATTACTATATCCTTGTAAATGAATGGGATTATTTCTGGGGGAAAAAGAGAGAAAGAATTATGTTTACCCAAGTGGAAAGTTTTATTTTCAACCATAAGCTGGGGCTTCATATCCCATTAAGTAGCTAAGGGAAATAACTCTTTTAGCTTGTTCTTTTCCCTGTCAGTTTCGATTTAAATGAAATAGGGGGAAAAATTAAATGGAGCTACAGGTTAAAAGGAGTCTAGGTTTCTAAACCAGAACATTTCTGTGGCTGTTTTGATGCAATCAGCAGCTGGGGTGTGCTCTGTAAGGACTAGTTAACACTGTGGAGGCTAAGCAAGACCGTAAGAGCCTCTACAGGACAGTGGTTAAGACTCTGACCTTGCCTGAGATCATCACTAGTGTTCCTCCTGCTAGTGAAGAATGTGGCCCAAATTCATTCTCAACAGAAGATACCATAAAGTATTGAGACTTTCACATACAAGGCTGGAGGCTACACATTAGGAAGGAAAGTGATCCCTACTATGTTCACGCCATGAACTTGGAGCTCAAGTCAGGGAGCTCTACCTGTAACTACATGCTGGGTCCCATTATAGAAAATTCAGGCAGGCAGAACTTCCCAGGACTAAGAACTGTGTAAAGAGCAGCAACAGCAATAGGAGCAGGCAGAACTCAAAACTCCCCAGGATGCAAGGGTGGATTTAGGTGACCTACAGCAATGCAGTACGCTGCACATGCTAGGAACTTCGAATCTGCTGTCTCCTTCCCACCTACTGCCAGAGGGATCACCACGTGGGTCTGTGCTGGTGACATATTCTCCCCCACTGAGATTTTTACAAACGGAAATCTACAGTAAGATGCTTCAATAGCTATAGCCAAGAGAATATGTATTCCTTAAATGGTTATGGCGTCATTAGCCTTGGTTCAATTCCTGATGGCCTGCTGGTCAATATCTTGATGAAAAAAAAAAATAATACTCAGAGAAAAGATAGCTCTATATGTATGACTCCACTAGCCTTTGTTCCCTGACGCCAGTGTTACCCTTAAATAATATTAATATAATATAATATAAAAGAATAAGAATAATAATAATAATAATAATAATAATAATAATAATAAATAGCACATTTTAAGATAAGTTTAGGGATCTTTCCCCCATAGAAGTCACCCAGCTAAATATATTAAACACCTTCCTAGACACACACACACACACACACACGGGGAGAGAGAGAGAGAGAGAGACAGACAGACAGAAACAGAGAGAGAGGCTAATTCTTCCTTCTTCTCTATCTTATTCTTAAGAGCTATTTTTCTCAGTCTTCACTGTGCTGGGCACCTTGTTATTACCCATTTTGTCAAGCATTTCCTCTGTGGTTTCAGACAGTTTGTGGGGCATTGCTTTGTATATGTTTTCTGATTTCTGTTTCCAAGACCTTGAATTGTATTTTAGCTGCAATGTTTCATGGTGAGATTTGTAGTTTACTTCCCCTTCCTTTCTGACAATGCCTTCTGACACTGAATGGAAAAAGACTTTCTAATGGAAGAGTCTCCCATGAAAACAAGGCAAAGAATAAAAATGAGGTATAACTATTGTAGAGAAAGTAGAAAATTCAGCATGAACCTAGTAAGTGTTATACTAACCAAAATTGAAAAAAGCAAAATAAAGTTTTTGGTCAATGATGAAGACAAAAAAAAAATCTTCTCATACAGTTTTGTATAAGAAAGAAACCACAGCTGAAATAAGAAATAGAGAATTTTTCTTCTTCCCACATGGCTAGTATTTAATCTTTGCAATCAATCATAAAATCTATGTAAAAAACCAAATGGTTAAATTATTTTTAAAAGATGGTCTTCAAGGTTAGCAGACACTGAGATAAAAATAAATCATAGTTCAAGGAGTGCTGAAAATCAAGGCATCTTCTGCAAAGAGGAGGGAGATGTGTTTTAAGCGAGCTCCGAAGCCATATGGAGAGCCGATGAGGTGGGGAAATGTAAGCAGGATTTTTTTCCAGATGGTGGGCACTTGAGTTCACAAGCTGAATTTTGTAGAGGCCAAAGACCCAGGGAAAAAGGATTTTGAGGCTGAACAGAAGTGCTTCTCAAGGTTGAAGAAAATGAAGTATTCAATCACACTTGAGAGTCTAAAATTCAGGTCAGGCAGAAGAGGGTGATACGTGAAGCCAGCAGGTGGTTTCCAAAAGTGTCCTCAGTTCAGGTAAGTTTCAAAAGAAGTTAAACAAAATCCACTGAGACAGCAACAAAAACTCCTTGTGATCCACTGGAATAAGAAAAAGTTGATCCACATGCAAAATTTGGCACATGAGTGAAAGGCATCAACACTCTTCGACATATGACCTGGGAGCTGAGGAAATGGCTGTGGGTAAAGTGCTTGCCCCACAGTCTGCAGACCTGAGTTTAGATCCCAGCACTCCAGAAGCAGACGTGCCAGCCTGTAACCACAGTGCTGGGATGTAGAGGAGAAAGATCCTTAGGGTTTGCTGACTATCTAGACTAATCAAAGCAATGCATTCCAGGTCCCCCTAAAGACTGTATATCAAAGAATAGGTGAATCCTGACAGAATAAAAACCCCAGTACTGATTTGTAGGCTCCACAGGCATTCACACACACACACACACATATACCTACACACATGAACATGTGAAAACACATCTCTACACACACACACACACACACACACACACACACACACACACACACTATGTTCCACAAACCACCTACATTCGAATAAATTCCTCCTAGAAAAGGAACATTTTAACTTCAATTAAAGAGGTGGGATGGGAGATGAAGATCTTTTCTCTGGTCCCCTCTCAATAGATCTTAATTCAAAGCCTTTGAATTGCCAGAGTGGCATGATTGCTGTAGCGTTTTTCAGCCTTCTGGAGTCATACTTTGGGGTTGCTATATCCTGAGCCCCAAGAGATTATTTGAAATATACACCCCTCTAAGAGCAGAGTGATAGTGACACACTTGGGCTTGGTCTGTCAGACACTTTAATGTTTGCATTGAGGAATTTGCAGATTTATGTTTACACCAATTACCAAGATTATAGGAAATGTAAATTTGGGTGAATATCTATTTAATCCAAGCCAAAGCTGTGAATTTCCTTTTACAGCTATTTTTGAATTTTTTTGTTAGTAAGATTGTTAATTTTTATGCTCCTTGTCTCATATAGAATTAACAAGTAGAAGTGTTTAAAACTCTGAAGATGCTCAAACAAATGAGCTTGTTTGAGACCTGCAGATGGTAGATGTTGTTTCTTCTATTTCCGGGAATTGCTTTCACTGAGATTTCTCCTACAGTAAGTCTATTACCTACTGAGTTGATACGCTGTCCTTAAAGGCCACTCGGAGCCGAAAGGGTAATGGTTGAAAATTCTTTTCACTGATTCATTGTAAAATGGAAAATGTAAAAATACTTTTCTTTTCATGAAGACAAATTGCATTTTTAAATTCTCCTAATGAAGCAGCATTCATCACTGCTTGCTCATTTGTCTTTGCAGGGGGAGTTCTGGGGCAGAGATAAGATGATGAATGTCTCTGAACTTTTCAACACATCGAGTTCAGTCATGGTCCTCCCCCAGTGAGCAGAATTAAGTCAATATCATTACTAACATCCTCAGTAACATTTATAGATTTGCATTATGCTTCTATTCCTTTTTTTTTCTTTTAGGTTTAGATAGTTCATCCTGATCCTACAGTTTGTGTTTCTAATTCACCGAGAATATAGATACAATTTCTCTAATCCTTGGTGAATGTAAATTTCTATTCAAAAGGCCTGGGATGGTAAGATGGAAAGTTAATAATGCTCAAGGATTTTAAAAAAAAATAAGGAAGAGTCTGCCATATGACCCAGTGGATAAAGGTGTTTAGCAGTTTGATTTTTCACACTCCGTGCAAAGATGTAATGAGTGACTTTACAAAGTTTTTCACTGGCTGCCACATTTTCAACATGGAACATGTACACCACCCACACAGACATCATGCATTGTATTCATGGCTTGCACACACACACAGTTTTATATATGGAAGAAACCTGGTTTTCTGTGGTTGTTTCCTAAATACTATTCATCTATTGATCATTGTATATAAGCTAGACATTGATAGAGGCTCTGAAGAAACAAAGGTAATACAATAAACACCATCTTTCCTCAAAAGTCAAAATGGTTGGAATTGGAAGCCAAGGAAACAACTGTGTGCTATATGTGAGTGGCACAGTATTACTCAATGTGGGGGAGAAAAAACACTGTATGCCTAAATTAGAAAACAAATCTTAAAAAGGAGAATCATTGGATTAGGGAATGGCAAGTAAACTTTGGCACCAGACTGGCATTATTCAATATATATTATTCTATATATTTATCAGGATCTTCTCTCATGGACTTTTGGAAAGAGTCTGACCTTTCTGATGCCCTGACTGGATACTTCTTGACTGAAGAATTGTTTTTAAGTGCTCATTTTGTGGTGGTTTACTACAGTAGATTTTAGAAAGAAATACAGGCACTTGTAGCAATGACATTTGGATAACATATTGTCTATGACTGAAATATAGAGAATAAAGTAGAAGCTATTGACAAGAAATGGAGCTGGAAATTGTTCCAAAGGTCAACAGAATCACATGCACAATTGAAATCTACTTGGTATACCCCGATCAAAGCTGAACATGATTTTCATTATTTACTAGTACCTACTAATTATAAACAATTGAGTTTATAATTAAATATTTTAAGTCTTCTTGTCTGTGTGCTATAGTGAATAGTCTACAATGTAAATTGAGAGCTAAGAAAAGCCTCTGAAATGCTGGAAAGAAGAACGAGGAGGAGGAGGAGGAAGAGGAAGAGGAGGAGGAAGAGGAGGAGGAGGAGGAAAGGAAGAAGAAGAGGAAGAGGAGAGGGAGGAAGAGGAAGAGGATGAAGAGAAAGAAGAGGATGAAGAAGGAGGAAGAGGAAGAAAAAGTGCTTAAGTACCACTGTCAATAATGATTAAATAATTGTGACAAGATGAAACCTTCTGCTGGACATTCTGGTCAATACAAGAAAGCAAATGATTTTGAAGTCATTAGAGATTAATCAAAAGAAGGTAGTAATTGTGGGATCTTTGGCTATTGAAAGAAAAAGTGAAAATTGTGTATGATACTCATTAAACCAGTGTTTATCCAGAGAGCATCCTGTTCACATTCTACAGAAATGGCCAACTAGCTGGGCAAAATCAATGATCTCTACCTTAATGAACAACATGGGAAGTCCATCTTCTGACTGGCTTCACAGCTTTCAGGCTTTCAGATTCAACCTGGAATATGTACCACCAGCCCTCATTCTGTCGGATTAATGCCATTGACTTTCCTGGGCCTCCAGCTTGAAAATTATAAACTGTAGAACTTCTTGGCCTCCATAATGGCATGAAAGGACATGATTTCATATATATATATATATATATATATATATATATATATATATATATATATGAACAGTGACCTGGCTCAGGAGGCAACTGTGCATGCCACTTAAATCTGATAATACATTGATCCTTGGAATTCATGTAAATGTAGAAGAAGCAAACTGACTCCACAAAGTTTCCCTATGACCTCTACATACATGCCATGCCACATAGACTTTCACACCCGTATTATGATCACATAAATAAATATTTTTAAAGTCTAATTTAATATGCATATGCATACAGAGACAGCGACAGATGGAGATGCATGTTTGCAGACGTGTGTGTGTGTGTGTGTGTGTGTGTGTGTGTGTGTATGACTGTGTGTTCTATTTAAAGAAATCTAATACAACACAGGAGAAGGTATGAGTAATGATGGAGCTATAAAATCTGTAACAAAAAATTAAAAGGGAAAATAAATCCTAAAGAAGGGATAATGTAAAATTTTCAACTGACAAAGACAGGGAGAGACAGTTTAGTGAATGGGAGATTGTTTGACTATCTCGAACCATCATCCTGAATTAATGACATATGCAATATTAAATATGACCATTCTGAAAACATTCTTTTAAATTAGATATGGAAAGATCATAAGAAAAAGCTTGCATGCTTGGCCAGCAAGCCGGTATTGTTACATGTAGCAGTTTGACAGCACTCAGAGCATGTTCGCAGGCAATAGAATTAAAATTCAATCAATAACAATAACCAGTGTTGATTTTACCGATATAAAAGTTAATACCTTAGATTTATACTAATATAATCAACACCCTGAAATGGAAAATTCCTCAAAAGATATACAATTTACCACACTGGCCTCAGGCACAGAGAGAAGCAGGGAATACACCAGAATTGTTTAAAAGAAATCGCATGTGTAATTAAAAGCTTTCACACCAAGGAAATTCCAGACTCAGAAGTCTCACTAGTAAAATCTACCAACCCTTTAAAGTATAAGCAAAACCAAGCTTACACACACTATTCCATAAAACAGAAGTGGAAACAACATTCCAAATTAATATGACACAAAGCTACCCTTTACTGGGACCAAATTTGCCTAATTATGACAGGAAAAGAAAATAACAGGTAAAATGAACATAAAGAGATAGAAGTCCAAACAATTTGACCGTGAATTAGATATTCCATGATATGAAAGATCTTATGTTAAACACCCTTTTTTATGAGAATGGTTTGGGGTCATACTTCAATATAATTTGTACAGAAATATAAACTATTTTGAAAACCCATACCAACACAGTTGGGGTAGAGTGGTATTGAACAGAAATAGAAATCATACCTTAAATGATTAAAAGCTTTCAAATGTCAAAAATTTTCCAATTCGATTTACTGTAATATCTGGAATTTTTTGTTATGATCGAATATGGAAGGTGGAAGGAGTGTATGTAAGTAGGCAAAACAGCAAACAGAGCTACTGAGATCGTGGTGGCTATACTCAGATGCACTCTTTGCCTTTTGACCCCTCTCTGTATAGAGAAACACTCCTGCTTGCTCAGTGTGTCATATGATCGATGACATTCATGTTGAGAGACTGCTGTTAGATCCCTGGGGAGGGATGCAGAACATAGGACCAGTCATAGGGACATCAGCTGGTTATCAGCACGCTGGAGGATGTGTGTACAAACTCTTGATGCCCTAGTCACAGCACCTATCACAACACGTCTCTTCCTTTTCTTAACATGTAAGAGCCTTTCCAATCCAACCATTTTCCTGCATGCATTCCTTTCTAAGTTCTTAAGCAAATGAAATCTCTTTACAAATCCTTGCACATTAGTAAATTGTTCTGAATTATACTTGAATTAGTCATTTTTTGAAGACTGTTAGACACATTATCTTTCTTGTAAATTTCCAAAGGCATTACAAAGTACAATCCAATCATTGATTTATAGACGTGAATCTTTCACTGGGGGGAGGGATTTAGATTTACTCAGTGTCCTTAAGATGCTCAATCATTCATATAACGATTATTGTCTAAATTACGGTAAATTAGATTAGATTAGTTTCTCATTCTTTTTATCTTAGGACATAGACTCAGCATTAGGATATATAAGTATAATCTCTATTTCTGACAGCAAGATTTATCCAGAAGAGAAAGTTGCGCGTGCACGCACACACACACACACACACACACCATGATATGATATAGCTTCCTGTACCTTTTCTGAAGTAAGGAAGGGGTTGTACCATCATACGTACTTCAAGTATGCTCTAGTACACCATAGTACACAGCATAGTCGTCTTTAAATTAATCTGCATCTGATAAGGAAACAAAGCTAAATAATAATTTAAATAGGGCAAGTGCAATATAAAGAGTCACTCATCTCTGCTAGGAGCATAGCTATGACAATGAATTGAGAACTTGGAAAAGCAAGGCTGGTGGTGAGCTGTTTGGGGGCAGACTAGCTTAGAATGAGGAGACAGCACATCCATGGCTACATTTGGACCTTCTTGAAAATGGGGTGGTTGCAGAACTCTGGGTAGTGGAGAAATAATCTGATGCTCCCAAGTGATATTTGTCCACAGTGGACAAGCAACTTAGGCCAGACCTCAGTGGGACAAAGTGAGTCAACATGAGAACAGACAGGCAGACTCAACAGGAGCATTCTTGCAGGCACAAGGCCTGGAGTACCTGCTGTTCAGGTCAAGAGAGCAGCTGGGAGGTGATCACCAGGTCTGGGCTGAGACTGTCAGTTTTCAAGATTCCCATGCCCCAATGGAAAAGAACTAGATGTCTGAATACACACTCACCATGACAGTCATGCAACAGGAACAAACTGAAGTAACAGCCAGAACACCCAGTCATAGAAAGGAAAGCTTTACCCCTGGATGCCCTCTACTGACAAGACTTCACATTGTGCTTGCTGTTAAGAAAGCTCCAGCACCCAGTCCATTATCACTAAGCAGGCACTGAAGGGTAAATTCAAGGCTGAAAGCCAGTAAATCCATTCCCAGGAAGTGGATTTCCATATTTCATATATAGACATGCTGTCCCCCAAATATGCCAAGACTTAATAACTTACTGATTTCCATGACACCTTGCGAGCCATGAAAACAGCCCTCCTCCCAGGTTCATCAGGCTGTTCACACAGTGGTTAGGAACTTGACAGTGGGCTCTGAAGCTGAGTGTCCTCACACTGAATCCTAGCTGCTCTGCTTCCAGTAATGTGGCATTAGGAAAGTTGCTTCCCCTCTTAAAGTATTTCATTCAAAAGTGGCAACAGCCATCTGTTTCCTTGGGATGACCAAATGTCATACATAATACATACTAAAGCTTAGAATGGGGATAACTCAGGATCAGAGCTTGATAAATATTAGCTTTGAAAAGTATTATTGATTGTGAACAGTTTGATGGAGCTTCTACGTCCTGAGAAAGAGGGAACTGAGGTCTGGGATGCAGTCCACTAATTCATTTACTCAGGGGGTCAGGCTCGATCCTATCTTGTCTCACAAGCCAGGGAGATTGTATTGACACGGATTTGTGTTTACATTTCAGATGACTAAGTGATCATTATAACCATTCAAAACTCCCATCTTCTTTATTCCCTATTGACTCTTCTACTTCTCCATCCACTGAGCAACCCAAGGAATCAGCTTATTCCTCAGGTTACACACTGACACACTGAAGCCTACTCTACAAACGGAAAGACAATTTGTTAGGGGTCAAAAAAAATGATGCTTAGTTTTGAAGTTACAAATTTGAATGTCCTCGTTTCCTAAGACTGTTCCCTACTTCATTTATTTTAAACCTAATTTATGCAATGAGATTGCCAGGAGCATATGCCAGTAAGTCTTAAACGCTAAATTGAGAATCAGTGGGTCCCCAACTATGACTTTTGGGTACAGCTCCAGTCTTATTGTTTTGCACATAATCACTCCTAGACACAATGAGTAGATAGGTAGGCAACAACATTCACACAGACACTAGGCAACAACATTCACACAGACACTTGTCTCTAATTTCTTCCTCACTGCTGTTCCTTGTTCTTCATGTGATATGCAGACTTTAATTTCATTATCTTCCAAAATGATTAACATCTGGTCAGGCCAAAATACTCTTTTATATAAGTTCAAAAGAGTAATAATAATTCTAATACAGGCTTTGGGCATGCTCCAAGCCAACACAGTAGAAAGAAACAAATAAAGCTTAAGGGTACACTTACAGCCTTACACACATTTTCTCCATCATGAAATAGTGTCATAGTACACCAAATTTTATATCTTGCCACACTGTACTGAACATAGCCCTGCATATAGAGGCTATGTTTACTCATGCTATATATAACATAGTTGCATAGAACAGGTTTAGCACATATGTGATGCATGCAGTACTTTAAACAAACGGACAGCTAAACTTCCCAAAGTTGAAACTTCTCTTGCTCCTTCTCATCAGTCCCTTTAGGAAACACAATCCACCCAGCTACACAATATTGACAGAGAATCTTTTGCAATCTGCACCCTACAATAAAATATTTCTATTAAAGCTGATTGGCTCACACAGTTTACTTTCATGTCAGTTGTTACAGGTTAGAAAACCTCAAGCATCAGAGAGTGACTAGAGAATCATTTATCTTTGCTGGGGGTACCAAATGACAGAGGCATCTAAAGCCAAAGGCTGAATCTCTTGATTCTCCACAGCTTCCTTTATCCAACAAATCTCCCTGCATATAAGACCAGTGTACCTCAGTGAAGAACTGCTCAAGTAAATCTCAGGGAGGTCCTCCAGAGATTTAAGATAGAAATGTTTGAAGATGCTAATCCTGCTCGCATTAGGGCAAACCTAGTCACAAAGAAACATAAAAGAATGAATGAGAAAATGCAAATACTCAAAAGAAGCAAGTCAATCATGACCTATGGTACCAAGGACCAAACGCAAGGTATCAAGAAAATACACTGATCAATTTTCCAAACAGAGTCAAGGGCCAGTAGAAGCATGATTCATAGTATCTAGAGAGACAGACAGCACATTACATGGATAAATCAAAGCAAAAAGTAGGAGAATTTTTATGAGCAACAAATAAAAAGATGAAAAATCTGATTTTGCTGCAGCAGGTAAATAAATGCTTCCACATATTCACAGGTCAACCTTAGACAGGCCTACAGCAAAACACAAAGAAGAACAATGTATGAAAAGTTTACAATAAAAATGCAACACCCACAAGGCAGGAGTTTTTGAGGAACGATTTATATGTTCATTCACTCATTCATTTCACTGACAGTAATTATAGATGCTACACATTGCTACAAATAAACCGTGATAAATAAGATAGCATCCTTACCATGAAAACACTTCTAGCTGCAGATGAAAGCACGGTGTGGAGAAATTCCCGTGCAAGTTTACAAATGCAATCATGGAAGCAGAAATCCTTCCAGAAAAGGGGGAAGTATGAAATAAGTCCAGATGACATGGGAGCACACAAGGCATCCTGTAAACAGTGTAGACTGCCTTCATCTCTACACATGACTATTGCAAAAGCATCCTTACTATTCTTCTTCCAGCTTGATCTGTCTCTCTAAGTCATTTCCCATAGATTCATCCATGTAAAATGGAGATGTGATCATGTGGCAGGCTATTCTACCCACATGCCCTGTTTATCATTTAATAAGAATACAGAAACGAAGCCATCAAACAGCATGTGAAACCTTTCCACTCACCCCTTTGGGCATTCCAGTCTCATCTAGCTTTGCTCTTCCATGTTCTCTCCATTCTATCCCCAGGTATTATCTTGACTGAGCTGCCACAACGGTTGTTTAAGATCTGGGCGTCTTAAACAGATATTTGTTTTCTCACAGTACTGGAGGCCAGAAGCCCAGGTTATCAGCAGGTATGGGTGCTTTGGAGTCCTCTCTGGCGTGCAAAGGGTATTGTGTCTTCATGTGCTCTTTTCTGCATGTGTCTCTCTCTATGCACACATTTCCACGGACAACAGTCCAACTGAATCCTGGGAGTCTCACTCTAAAAGTTCCATATCCAAATATCCAGACATTCATGAGACATGGGAGAATCTCAAGGACTCAGCACATGAGTTTGAGGTGACACAGTTTACTCCACAGCATCAGCTACTGAACGTCTTGACATTTCTCTTGGGATTTTACAGATGCTATTCATATTTCTTGGGTGCTTTCCTTCTCTATCCAAGTAGGTTAACATCAATTCATTCTTTAGATATTAAGAAAGACTTCAATGACTATAAATATTGAATGAGTTGCCCCATTATTGAACTATTAAGATGTCTCACTTCTCCAAATCTCTCCTATTATGATGACTTTAATTACTTATTGTGGTCATGTTAATCACTGATTAATCATAAATAATGTATTTTTTATGATCCTAGGATGATGGTGTATGCTCAGATTCCATTCCCTATTATTTTTAGTAATTTAAACTTCTGCTTTGGTTACATTTGTTGTAGTCTATACATTACAAGTGATTTGTCTGTATATTCAATTGCAAACTCTTTATATATATATTTAAACTTTATAAACATATATATGTTTCACTTTATTTCTAATTATTTTATGCCACATATTTTGTAATTTCTATTTTTAATTCAAAATATGGGGTAATATCTTAACTGTATCTACTCTTTTATTCCTAGATTGTATTTTACTCATTGATTGTAAAGAGCTTTTTCCCCAAACCTCACGTTATTGTCAACACTCACAGTCTTCCTTCTCTTGCTCTCCTATTGTTTTATTGCCCCATCTGTAAGGACATACAAATAATTCAACAATGTTAGAACAAACAGAAGACACTAAAACAGCAGGTGCAAGATCTATGATTTCCAGCCAAATAAAAGGAAAATTCATAATAAAAACCAATCAATGGTAAAGTCAGAAAAGATACCACAAAAGCCAGATCAATCACAGAAGGTAGAGAATAAGATAGAATCATTGATTGCAAGGGGAACTTTGATATTTGAGATGATACAATGTAAATTATAAAGTAAGATCATAAAATGTTCAGATGTATGAGTAATCCTACAAGTATAAATGAAATAAATACAGATTTACCTATTTGCATGCCAACCGAAATAAAATGCTTTAAATCAAGATAAACTGCTTAAGCAGTTACTTTAGAAGACTTGAAACATGCATGAAAGCAAAATCTTTCTCAAAAACAAACTTGCTAGAACAGCATTAATATTGAAGAATTCCAAGGCAAAGTTATTAATGCCTTTGCAGCAGGGCATTAGATATTGTTAGAAGTACATTCTTCCTAAAGAAAACTTTGTGTAGTCTAATGGTCTACACAGTGCAGGAATCATAAATGAAAATTATAGGACTGAGGTGCAAATTAAGAAAAATGTTAATAATAGAAAAATATTTTGCTTTCGTTGCACAATCTGGAGCCCTAACATAAGCAGCTATATTTGATGGTCTGAAGGACTGAGGTATAGAGTGTTACTCCACTCCACATAGCTGCTTGCTAACACAACATTAATATAAATCAAAAGGAAACAACAGATGCAGTCTCAAAAATGCTTAATTTATAATGTCTAGCAATTTTCAAAATGAATCAAAATGTACCCCCCACCACAAACAGAAAAAAGTATAGGAAGGGGTACAGTGGTTTGAACAGGATCTGTGTCCACTTATACTCATGTTGAGGTGTGGGACATTTAAGACATGATTTAGTCATCGAGGGTGAATTTCATCTGTCAGGAGCATGCTCTCATTTTCATACAGCTAGGCTAGTTATTTCAAAGAAAGTTCTTACAAAGTTCACTCCCATGTCTCCCTTTTCCCTACACAGTAGTTTGATGCACTAGCCTGGGTACTCCTGCTGTCTAATGCAATGGTTCTCAATCTTCCTAAAGCTGGGACCATTTTAATACAGCTCCTCATGTCGTGGTGACCCCAAAGATTAAATTATACTTGTTGCTACTTCATAACTGTAATTTTGCTACTATTATGAATTGAAATATAAATATGTGATATACAGGATTATCTGTTATACAGCCCCTGTTACACAGGAGTCAGTTCCCACAGGTTGAGAACCATGGATCTGATGTGATTTGCCATGTTAAGACTCTAATGAAGCGAATGTCAGAAGTAACTGCACGACCTTGGACTTTTTTGCCTCTGGAACTATTTTCTTTTCTTTTCTTCATAAATTGGTCAGCTTCAGGTGTCTAGTTAAGACAGAAAGATGGACAAAAAGAAAATAGAAGAGATCAAAGCATTAAAAGCAAATAACCACCGAGGTACCTAGGTTTTAGAACTGTCATATAGGAAACTTAGAGGAGAAGTAACAACGCGTTGATTATTTGTAAACAAACAGAAAATAAATTTTAAAATTGACAGCACATAAAGAAGAGAACCCAAAGTTATGAACCCCAAAAATAGACATGGAAAATGACACTGGCTTATGAGTTGTTTAGATTGGCAGAAGAAAAAGTCAGTGAACTTAAAGGTAGGTGGAAATAGAGACAACACATTGGAAACAACTAAAACTCATTATATAAATTTATGAAACTGTCAAACAATAAAAAAATGAAATAAACATCAGGAGTAAAGAGAAACTCAGAGAACTGGGGGAACTATGAAGCTGTCACTCAGATGATTGATAACCGAGAGGTAGACTAGACAGAGACAGGAAGCGCAGATGAAATGATACTAAAATTTCTCCTAATTTGTTAAGAAATATAAACCCACAGAATCAATAAGCTAAGTAACTCACTATGCAAATATTAAATTTGTCCAGGACAAAACAGTACATTTGAGTTAGGGGAATAACAGCACAAAGACATTTGGCCTTTCTTCAGAATAAAATGGCGACCCGAAGGTACTGTAGGAATATGTTTAAAGTATTCTCAAAAACTGCATGCTAGTCAGTATTTTACACTAAAAGGCCCTTTTAAAATGAAGGTCAATCTAACACAGTTGCAAATAAATGAAAACTGAATTTGTTGCCTGGGAAAACTGCTGCATGAAAAACAATAAAGTAATTTCTCCAGGCTTAATGGTAATGACACCAGATGGAAACCTAGATCTATAAGAAGAAGGGAAGAAAGAACAACACAAAATTTGATGTAAATATGAAAGCAGATTTTCCCAATTTCTTTAAAGTATGGAAAACTGATGCAAAAATCACAATATTATCTTACATGAAATGATAGATAGCTATAATAAAGAAAATATGGGGTTGATGATGTATACAAATAAGTTTTACAAATTTTGTTTTTCTGAACTAGTTGTGTATTAACTATGAGTATACTGGAAAATGCATATTAAAAAACTCTCGATTAACCTCTAAAATTCTCATGTATTGAGCGTGAATTCAATCCATTATTAAATAAAATTATTAACCTGGTCAGAATAAAGTCAGGGAAGAACTGGGGATAATATAAATACATAAATATGAAGACACAGAGAAGTTGAAAGAGATGAAACAACATGAAATATTAACGTTAAATACGTGAGCATTTAGAAGATGTAGTTCTATGTAGTTAGTAACAAGCAAATTAGAGTCTAACCTTTAAGGAAAGAAATATTAATAAAGATAAAAAAAATAATTTCCACAATGGTAAGTACATTACATCTTCAGAAAGATTAAGCCAATTATATATGGGATCAATTTAATAATATAACTTCAAAGTATAATATAGCTAATACCAGATAAAAATAAAACAATAATTACTGAATATTGGATATGTTAATACTATCAATTATCTAATAATATGGAACATGTAAGAATAAGGAGGTATATAGGTTCCAATTCCCCCTGACTTTAGTACATTTCAGTAACTTAGACTATAACAGAGTATATATGATCATGATAAAATGGCATTATATTTGAATCCTGTAAGTCCTCAAGTAATATAATAGCTACTTGAATGTTAAGCAAGACGCTTGTAAATCACAACTAAAATAATTGAATCATGAGGTATTTGGATGATACTTAATTGAATTGAATAAATATAAAACATTCAGTGTCCAGATAAATATGGCTTTGGGGGAGAATCCAATAAATATTCATATTGAAAAAATGATCAAGAATTTCAAACTAATGCCTTAATTTCCAATTTATAATAATAAGGATGAAAGAAATTAAAGATTATGCAGGTGAAAGGTAGAAATAACAAAGAGTAGAAATAACAGAAATCAAAACAAAAGATTAAAAATCCCAAAACTAGTATCTGGCACCTTCAGAAAAGTATTATTTTAGAAAAAAATAATAAACTAATTACTTAAATTTTATTAGAATTTACATCAATAAAAATAAAGTAGAAAACAAATAATATCAGAAAGTAATAATATAAAGGCATCTAGAAAAACAGATTTTTATCTCAAAGAGAGTAAACAAATTTACTCTAATATCAAAAAAGGAATAAAATACCACACCCCAATTTCTGTGATTCTCTATGACATGTTGACTCAGGTTCCTTCAGTTTTATACCCAGAAGTGGTATCACAGGATCATATAGAATCCAATTCTTAGATTTTGTTGAGGAATACCAGTTGTAGTAGATGCACTAGCTTCTATTTCCCCCAGCTGTATATCAAGTTTAACTCTTCTCTACATGCTCATATGTCATTAGCATTTGTCATTATCTTTTATTAATAACAGTCATGCTTAACAGAATAAGTTGGGCTCTCAATATAGTTCAAACTTTAATTTCTCTGATGGCTTAAAACGACAAAAAAAATCATATGCATTATTTCTTTGGAGAATATTCTGTTTAATTCTTTTCCTAGTGGGATACTTTGGTTTCTTGATGGTCAGCTATTTGAGTTCATGATAGATTCCGGGTGTTCATTTGCTGTTAGTAGTTGGTAAAAGTTTTTTTCTCCCATTCTGTATGCTGATCATGTCTCGGGGTTCTTGAAAGTTATAGTCATGCTTGTTCTTCCTCTTTTTTTGTTCATCTTTATTGGTGTCTGAATGGAGCACTTCTTCAATATTTTTTGCCATTCTCAACAGTCTTTGTTCTGTTTGCCATAGTCTATTGGTGATGGTTCTACTGTTTTTGTTTTTTGCAATTAATTGAGTTTTTATTGAATATTTCTGTTTCCTTTCATTATCTATCTCATTGTTAAATTTCTCATCTTTGTTGATGGTTATCTTTTATATGGCTAGCTTTCTTTTCTGCATTCTTAGTTGATTGTATGCTTTCTTTATCTGTGTCTATTTCCTGTTTGTAGCCACTCTGTTTTATGAGTAAACTATTAAACTGTTTGTCCAGCATTTTAACAATTTCAGTCTGTTTGGATTTAGTAATAGAAGCCTTAGAATATTTTTATAGGTGTCACTGAATTCTTCTTTCATGTCCTATGTTGTAATTTGTATAGCTGTTGGTTTGGACATCTCTTCTAGTTTTATTTGAAGATCTTAGTGAATTGCCTACTCTTGAAGTCTCCCTCCCCTGTACCACTCCGAGGGAATAAAAGAAAACAATTTTAACAGCAAACGCACCAAAGGGAACAAGGCACACCAATGCACTGTCAATTACCATAGAAGAGACAATGGAGAGAATAAACAGTTCAGGTTGTAAATAATAATTTTAGATAACAGGAAGGTATGAAATCAACAAAATAAAGGAAGAGGGGAAGGAATAGGAGAAAGAAGAAAGAAACAAGATTGAACAAAAGAAAGAAATGTGTTTTAAGGAGAAAAGAGCAAGAGATAAAAGAAAACCTTAGTGTACACCATAAAATATATAGAGATGAGAGAAATGGAAGAAGAATACAAACAAAACTTAAAGGTGTGTTTTTAAAGGAAATAAGATTTTACTAAAACTGTAGCAAGAAAAGAAACACCGGAAAGAGAGAAATGTCAAATTATTGAGTGGATTCTTTCTGGGTCTCCTGGGCAGAGAGAGGGACAAAGTCAGCTGAAGTCGGGGACTCCTGTTTCCCTACCACTTGGATTGGTGGTGAACTGCAAGGGTTGAATGTAGGAGGTCCACCAGAGGTAGACCGTCCATGAACTTCCTGTCTTCGGTTCCTAGCAGGCTCTGTTGATCCTTCTTAGGTTTTCAGTCTGTGGTTCAGATAGGTTCCCCCAGAAACTGGAGACACCTAGCTCCCAGTTCATTCATCCTAGGGTAGCATTGTTTGAGCAGAGGGCTACTTTCTGGTTGTATTGAGGAATGTGAAAAGAAAGCACTGAGATCCTTTTAGGAAGACATCTGCGTCTTCATAAAACCCACTCACCACTAAACCTCCTTCTGAGGAGTGATGCCACAGAAGCCAAACCCTCTCCTGGAGCTTTATATTTCTCATTTGGACAGCAGTGAATCTCATGATAGATAGGTGGGTCCAGAGAGTGGACCATCTACTGACCTCAAGTCCACAGCTATCAGACTGTGTGATCTATCTTCAGATGATGAGGTCAGCCCCTAGACACAGAGGTGTGGCTTCTGACCATACTACTCTCTGATGCCTGATTGACCCTGCTGACACCTTACCTTCTTGGTGTGCCTACATCTGTTCCTCCACTCACCAAGATTTCCTTCCAGAACTGCCTCCCAATCTGAGATCTGGACACTTTCTTTATTATGTCCCACTTGATGTATATCTTTCTGTTCCCGTATAACAGAGATTTCAGCATTATACCTTTGTAACAGAATTTAAAATCAAGGAATGTGACCTATAACTTTGTTATCTTTCTTCAACATTTAGCTGGTTATTTGGAGTTGCTTTTAGTTTCACGCACATTTTAATTATCACTAGAAAACTTTTCCAAGTCACTTTTAGTCCTTCTAGCTTCTGTGTATATCGAGATGTTGTAGGTAAGCATACATATGACTTGCAGTTTCACTGCTTCCTAGCAGACCTTGAAGTCATTCATTTTATTCTTCACACATTGTTCCACCGAGTAAGACCTCTGATCTGGTGTTGATCCAGACAAATGAGAGTGGACCTCCTTGTTTTCTTCCTGATCTTAGAAGGAAAGTATTTCGTCTCTCATCCTTGGTGAGCTGCTTTACAGTTTATCAGGTCGAGACCATTTGCTTCTGTTGCTGATTAACTGAGAATTTGACCATAAATGTCTATGTTTGTACAATGGTAGTGTTTTCCCAAGTGATTTCTCTGCATCCATTGAGAAGACCAATAATTTTTTCAATAGATCAAATTAATGAATTCCATAAATTTTCAGATATTATACCAATCTTGAATGAATGAGACAGATTCCTTGTACTCACTGTATTATCTTTTTTTTTCCTATAGTGATAGTTTTGATTAGCAAGAGATGCAACATTTCTACCTGTTCTCATAAGGCATATTAATCAGTACTATTTTTCTTATACTTTTATCTCCTTTCTTTTTTGAATGATTCAGGCTAAAATTTAAATTGGAAAGTGTTCTGAAATTTTCTGTTTTGTAGATATTAATGATTTAAACAATGTATCAAGCACTTTAAGGACTTAGAGTAATCTAGACAAAGATTGTTATCCCTGATTCTTTAAAAAATAGTTCCCAGGAACAGTAACTAAGCACTAGAGATGGTCAAAAGTTAACGAAAAAAATTCTAATGGCCTCAAATTAGATACTATCACATGAGTTTCAAGCTTGTATATGATGTTTCTAATGTTGAATATTGATATACTAAAATAATTGAGAGGTAATAACATTTCAAAAAGAAACATAATCTGAAGGGAAGTTGTAAAATTTGATGTTTCCTGCTGAAATCCCCATCGTTACTGCAACTGCCACACATATTTGAAATCAGCACTCTATCATCCAAACTCACTTTGGATTAACTGAGTCATGCAGGAACTGTTTCAGGCATTACCCCTGTTTTTACAGATGTGTGCCAAAGACGCTCCAAAGATTTGGAGAAGGAGTTAAAGTGGCAAAATCCACAGTTGTGTGAGTGTCAAAGAAAAATTGTGTTTTGATGTCCCAAGAAGCTGTAGAGTTTCTGACATATAATGAATCCTTATATGTTAGATATATTTGCATTTTGTCAGATGCATTCTGCAAAAATAAAACAGTGTAGCATCTTAATATAAGATGTAGTTCATTGCAGAATGCTACAAAGAGGTGATTTAATGTCTACCAGTGTTTCTGTGGTGGCTGGTAGTCACTGCCTCTGGTGGTTTGATGGGTAAAGAATCAAGTGAAGTTATTGGGTAAGGGGATGAGACAGTGAGTACATGAGGGAATTGGCATACACATGTAACAAGACTTCTTAATGACCATAAATACATTCACTTTAGTTAATGTCAAGATAAGCCTAGAAACTATCGATAATTTTGAAATATTAGGAAAAATTAGTGGTTTTGATCTGGACATGTAGAAAGAAACAATATGGCATTAATGTTCTCTGTGATTTAGAAAATGAACTAAATGAGACTATGAGTCTAAAAATGTATGACTACATCCTCCAGACCCAACTCTACACCTGGCATGTATTCAGTGCTAAATAAATACTACTTCTGCACAGCAGTAATGGGTGATGTAAAGAACACTTGTCCATGCATATTAGATTTAATGTCATCCCGTGAAAAACCTTCTTTTGAATTTTCATATCTAAACTACAAGGACTTACTTAGCTGTATACCACCCGTGGTGTAAATCAGTTTAACCCCTTCATTTCTGCACTGGTGTCCTTGCTGCCTTGTCTTCGGCTGTCTGGTCCCCTTCTTTGCTAATTTTCTTCTTTATTTTCTTAATCTGATTAATATATTTCCATCTTTATCAAGTTTAATAGATAGCTGATCTAATTTGGAGCTTATAAATTATACAGTTGTATAGGAATTGATTATAGCACATAACTCTAATAGCCTGACAATCTTTTCAGAGATTAGAAATGCTGCTGAGTTCCCTTTTCTATGGATGATTAATTTTCAGTGCTTATCAGCTCTCAAACTGAAAATTAAGCAATACATATTTGCTTTGTGGATGACCAGTTTTATTAAAGTAGTGGGGTTGACGCAATTAATTATCAATACTCTATAAAGAGGAGCCAAAATTAAAATGTCTTAAAAGAAGGAGGCAGGTAGGCATTGTCAATGGTAAAATTCAGTTACTCTCCTGAGGAAGAATGCTAGTCTATGATTTTATACAATAATCTAGATATCATATAGACAGTATCAATAGAGTCCCTGGGTTTCCCACCTTTTAAGGAACACTGACTTATTGGCATACTATTCAAAGCTGAATGCCTCACAGATGTTCCATTTGATACCATAGACGTCTTTCTGCCCACATCGGTGCTCAGAGTCTGCCACCAACATTGGTGCTTACACTGTACTGGGCAAGAGAAAATTACATATTAAATCCAAATATTTAGCTTCCTTGGACCTCAGTTGTGAATAAAAAAATGCAGTTAGTATTCTCACAACTAAAAGTGGGTAGGTGGTTATGGGACCCTCAGCCTAGATCCTAGGAATTGCAGGAATGGCGTTTTGTTATAGTCTTGTTCTATAGGAAGACACTGTTCCACAGGCTGGATGCCCCTGAGGTGTTTTGCTGAATGGTGGGATAATTGTCCCAGACTGGTCATCTTGAGTTTTTTTTTTTTTTTCAATATGGGACTTTCTTTGTCATAATTTATTGATAAAATCATTACTAAAAGTTGTGGGTAAGATTTGCTATATTTTTGATGGGAGTTGAGGTCATAGCATTGAAATTTGAATTGGACTCAATTTTATCATCTCCATAAATTCTTAAGGAAAGGAATGCCTTGACATATCATTAATATATACACTAGGTACCCCATACATTTTATGCACTATAATTTTGTGCAAATCCAGGTAAATAATGTTTCAAGTATAGTTTTAGGTGCCATCACTATAGTCTTGATAAATTGTACCAGCAAACACTACCCAATGTCCTTTCTATTAATGCAGAGTCCAAAATTCAAAACATAATTATTATAGGTAGAATTGTTTAGAAGTCGAGTTGACTAGGGATATTTGTGATGTATTTCAAGTACATAGGTTTACGATTCAGAATAGAGTTTTCCCTTAATCAACTCGCTTCCTCGTTGGCATCTGGCCTTCACATATGTATGATGTCTTGGTCACTTACTTTGATCTGTCTACATTCTCCAGAGAGTAAACCCTCCAGCACTCTTGTAGATGGGGGAGATGCAACCTCCAAGTTGTAAGAAGCAGTAGAGGGGGTGTGTATACAGAGGACCAGAAAGGCTAGAGTTCAGGGAAGAGAAAAAGAATATGTTTTAAACTCTTATGTGGTACTATCTGAAAATTAATTTAATACAAAGGGAATATTGAAATTGTACTGTCATATAAACACATAAATGATCCAATGTAGAAGCTAGAAACAGAAAAAAAAAACCTGAAATATAGCTGATTTTAAAAAGGCTGCAGATGGAGAAACTGAAGTTTTTTTTTCCTGGGGGATAAGGATGAGTACTCAGATTTTACAGGAACAAAAGGAGTTTCAATTTGCATAAGTCATAAAGGTAGAATTCCATGTATCACCAACTGTGAATGTGAAATGTGGTTTGAGGGTAGAGAGGGTGGAATGGGTGTTAGGAGGATCTGTCCTTTACTGTAAACTATTCACATAAGTAAAGATTCTCTGAGGCTAAGACATGCACATACACCAGACAGACTAAATACATTGTGGGTTTTGCCCACAAGGCACATATGGGAGTGGGTAGGCAGAGTGAATCCTGTCAATCATCTTTGGTGTCTTTGCAATTCTGAGAAGTGTTTGTCTCTCACTGTCCAGCCTCCGATACCACAGATGTCCCCAGACAACTTAACTTCTCAATAATTCTCTTTTTAGTGTACTCAGAAACATTTCACCACAATTAGAATCGTCCCTAAGCCCCATAACAGCACAAAATTTAGGAAAATTCAATAACAACTTTTGAGATTATTCATTTTGTGTGAATGTACCTTTGACTAGCCAATTATGAAGCCTGGAAAAAACCTGCTAAACAAAGGATTGCTGGCACAGAATTGTATGCCATTTGCTTCTTTATTTCAATTGCAACACAAACACTATATTAATTAAGGGGCTGTTTGTTTATTATTATTATTTATTATTATTATTATTATTTAGGTCATGAATAGTCTACTGCTCCTATTTTCAAAGAGAACCACTTTTAAATTTTAAAAAGGAGTACATTTCACTGAAAACCCATGTATCTATTAAATGCACACACAACGCAGTGTGAAGTTTAAAGACTACCCCAAACAAAGGGCTTTGAAGCAACAGGTACAATGAGCAAATGCTCCTTAGAGTTTTAACTCTGAGGAACAGTTTATCTTTAGAATACATCAGTGAATGAAGGAAATGGGTCATGAAATCCAGCCTCAGGTCTTTGGTCTGTTGCTGATGACTTGTGAACTTTTATTATTGTCAGTTCTAGAAGAGAATGAGGAAAGATGGATAAAAAGAGATTTGAAACAATCCTTCTGTAAGACATGTAAAGGTCTGAGCTAGTATCCTCCTTTCCAGCTGGCAACTTAGCTCACTGATTCAGCACTGCTGTTGGAAGACATGAGGTTCTGGAATCAGAGATAAGGGACCACTTATCCCTTACAGCAAAGAAAATAGCTGGAACATAAGCACGTTTGAGGCTAGTTACCTATGACACAGTCCTCACAGATCAACCAGAACAGGGCAAAGTGACCCTTGCACACACTATTGGTTCTGTCAGAAGACAGGAACCATAAGTAGATAAAAGTCAAATATTTTATAACAGTCAAGGTCAGTTGTCGTGCTTAACCTCTGCTCTTGAGTAAAGCATGGATCTACCTGCCAAGCCTTTTTCAGCACACAAATATTCTCACAAACATTGCCTACTGGAAGAGGAAAGTCCAGTTTGCAGGATACCCATGTCTTTATGAAAACACACAAAGAAATCTCTCCCAATGATGCCAATGATGCCCACCCTCTTTTCTGCAACATCTGATGAATCCGATGGCACATGGAGTGAATCCTACATTGGCCTCAGTCAGCTCAATGAAGACTCCACTGAAAGGATTCAAAAAATCAGGAAGAGGCAAGCACACAACGTCACCCTCTACAATGACCACCCACAGTTTTGTGCCTG
>CABHPR010157593.1:13265-28265 GCA_902168415.1 Peromyscus melanophrys | reverse complement strand
ACATGCTTTTCCTGTCAGCAGAGTTACTGACCCCAGTCCCAATGCCTCTACCCACTGGTGCCAATATCCTAAGAAAGCAACCCAACTGCTCTGTTACATTTTTTTTCTAATATGTACTTCACATGGTTTTTCTGAGGTGAAAATGAATTAAAAGACACAAAGTTCTTATAACACTATCAAACAAATACTTACCCTTTACCCTTCTGCAAATATTGCATATTCATATAGAAGGCAGGAGGGTAAATTGATTACTAAATGCTGCCCAGACTGAATGAGGTTCAATCAATGTTTTTTCTGCAAAAATCATCAACACTTTCTACAAATTGCTTTTGAAACATCATGCTCTACATACATCAGAGCCTTCCTCTTTTCTAACCATGCCCATGCTCTCACATACACGTAACGCGCATGCACACATGCAGACAAGCACACACATGTACAATGACATTTCACAGGCTATGGGTGTTGGATGCTAGACCCATCATGTATGCCATCTTCCGCTGCCCCTTCCTTCATGATGCCTTCCCAATAACTAGATGGAACGATTTAGTTAGCTCACTTGCACTCCTAAAATTTTCTCTTGCTCTATGCTATTTGTTAGCAATATGCCTTTGGTCTGGCAACATCCTTCTCTAATATTTGTGCGTTACATCCTCATGGCCTAAAGGAAAAAGCAACTCTGTTTAGTTGTCAAATGGACTGTTGTATATAAAAATGTCCATGAAAGAGCTTGGTATATAGTATATCTCATTAAATATAAATCCACGAACATTTTAGGATTAATTCAGTACTATTCTAGAATTGGTATGACATGATAGCATTATATGTGTGTGTTTTTATCCCAAAAGTCTGTTGTGTGAGTATACAGCAAACGAACACATCTAATTTTGCCCATCTTTGCATCCTTGATGTCACGAAAAAAAAAAAAAAAAACACTTAACAGCTAGTGCATTTCATACCACCACTACAATACAAAATGCAGTATGGGCACTGAAAACTCTTCAGAATGAAAACTAAAGGAGTTCATTTTGAGGCCGTGATTTTATTCTATTAGCTCATTTCATGGGGTGGAAAAAGTAAATTTTGTCTCAGAAGCAGTAAATGTACTATCATATTGTATCCTTGCAAGTCAAGAAGGCTTACTGCTTTCTAGCAGGACGTGCCAGAAATACTTTTTTAAAAGAGTTATATCCAATGAGATTGTGTGTGTATCCACCTGTATTATGTAAATTATGCGATTATATATAAAACTTAGTATGATTAATACAAAAAGTTGGGAAGTCAAAAAAGCAGTATGAAACATGATATCAACAGAAAATCAAGTCATATGTGGAAAATGTAACCCCAAATATGTTGCATCACCACAGGATAAGTAATAAACTTAAAGGTATAATTGAAATACTAAGGTCATTGGGATGGATTAATAAATCAAACTCAACTAAACATTGTTTACAAAAGATATAAATTAAATTTAAGAATAAAAAAGCCAAAAAATCAACGTCAAAGAAGATTAAAAAAGAAAACTGATTTAGCCATTTTAATATCTGCCATGACAGACTTTCAGACAATCAGAGATTTTAAAAAGAAGAATGCTTAGGGTAAGTATATTACCCAGTCATCAAAAAAATATGAGAATTCTAAGACCTGCATATTTAATTTAGACAACATAAAAATTAAACCTGGCAGAACGGAAGGGAGAAAGGCAGAAGACCACAGACATGGAGAAAAATTTTAATTCACATCTCTTAGAAGTTGATCGAACTGGCAGAAAAAAGTGAGGTCTAGGAGAACTGAGCATTAGTCCCAAATGAAGCCTGATCAATACAAGCAAGTCATCAGGACAGTGCCAAAGCCACCCACCAGAACAGAGTACACGTTCTAGTCAGTATGCTTTCAACATTTGCCAAAATTAGTATTGTCTTCAGAATACAAAAGAGTTTCAACAAATTTCAAAGGGCTGAAATAAAAAGCTGTAATATCCTTTCATGCAATGTAATTAAGCTAGAAATCAATAATGAAAAAAAATAAGCAGACATTTCCAAATGTTTTTAAATTAAGCAAGACAACTCAAAGTAATGCCTAGGTCAAAGAAATCAAAACAGAAATTAGAAGGTATTTTGAACTAGATAAAATAGGATGGCATGTCAAAACTTTGGAAGCTTCTAGGCCTGTAGGTAACTTTGCATTTATTTACATGTTTAAAATAGTTCAATTCTGCCCGGAAATCAAAGGGAAGCATGGATCAGGTGAGTGATTGTAGTCTAGAATAAAGAGGTACAACTGAATGTTTGCCTTAAAGAGATTTTATACCTATGATATTGGTTAGACAAATGTTGCATGTTTTATTTCCCATATAGCAGAATCTTGATTTAAATTTATGTATATATAAACAAACATCTAAATGCACACACACACACACACACACACACACACACACACGGGAGAAAGAGAGAGAGAGAGGGGAGGGTACTAAGATAAGGGAGAAAGACATTTGAAATGGGAGAAAGAAGAACAAGAGATGATAGTTGAATATGAATATATGTAACACAAAAGCAGAAGAAGACATGGTAGGATTAGGGGAAGGAAATGGAAGAGCAAGTCAAGGGAGTGAGGAGGAAGTGGAGGGGTGAGAACAGGTACTGTAACATATATCAATGTATGTGAAAATATCACAGTGAAACCCATTGCCTTGTGAGTAAAATGTAAGTAACTTTTCAAAGAAGAAGAAAATAACAAAAAATAGTTGGTACAGTACAATCTATCTTATAAAGTCTGTAAACAGCAGCAAATTATATTCAAAAACACAGAAGGGATGAAATAATAAATATGAGAAGATAAATTAATAAGATGGCAAAGTTATATACATGTATACATATATTAGTCTTTGGATACATATTGATATTGAAACAAATGAAATTGGAGCTTGGAATGCTCTTGTAGCTTCCAATGGAAATGTAAACGTAAGCAGAAATATTTCACGTGTTTGTGGCTTGGAAGGCTCAGAAGTGACAAGAAGCTAATCATTTTCAATTTTGTCAATAGAGCCTCTGTTAGGCCAATAGGATTTGTATTTTTTATTTCAATAGAAATGACAAGACAATCTTAAAGGTTTTATGAAAATCTGAAGGAACTAGAAACCCAAAATAGGAGAAAACAAAAGCAAACATCTATTACAAGAAAAAGACAACTTAATAAACTAGGTAGAACACTAGACCTTACACTTTGCAAAGTGCAGTATATAAACAGCAGTGAGTATCATAAAGTGCTAAATGCTATTTGTCATCAAGGAAATATATATTGAAACACCAGGAGGTACTAACTAAAATCAGTAGCTGAATCAAGCCTTGTATATCCAAATCCTGGAATGTATATAACAGTAGATCAAAAATGGATAAATAATAATATTGGGCCATGTAAACATATCCATCAAATAATATATGTATATATCAAGAGCTTGATGAAGCAAAATAGATACAAACTAGAAGGTTAAAAATACTCTAAGCTGATATAAGATATCACAGGAAATAAATACAAGAAAATAGATTGTGGTTTTCTCTGAAGTAGGGTATTTACAAACATATACACATATCAAGACTGATTAAGCTACACATTTCAGAATTAGATGACACTGTGGTCAAATCATAATGACTACTGTTCAAAAACTGACACATACCAAGTTACCAAGGACATAAAGCAACCAAACTTCTAGTTCAATGCTGCTAGAATCCTAAATTTGCAAATACTTTAGAGACATATCATAGTATTTACTAAAGCTTGACATATACCTCCTTTACAACACAACACAACATGCCTGAAAGAAGCCTCTATAATGGGGTTTGAAAGTGTGCAAGTATATAGGAACACTCTTCCTAATCGCTCACACTTCCCTCTACAGTAAATAAATTGCAGCAGATTTGTGAAATTGGAAAATGGCCAACATGAATAAAAATCTGCAATACACACATGGATTAATTTTTAAAAAATGTAACGTTGGCAGCAAGGTGCCCATTCTGTAAACACCAGAAACGATTCAAAGCAAGCAACAGCGGTGTAAGTTAAGGGAATGGTGAGCTTTGGAAAGGAAAGTGGCTGGGAAGGGACATGTGCCTCACTTCCAGGTTGCTGGTAATGCTACTTTTTCTTAAATTATGAGTGTGGTAACCTCAGTCTGTTCATTTTTTTGAAAAATGTTTCCATTGCAAATGTGTTATTGGTGCACTCTTCTTGATGTGTCTAATTTTTTCAATAAAAAAGTTTATACTTATATTATGTATCTATATAGATGACAGAGAGAGAAGGTGTATTAAGAGATTTACCAGTATTGAACCTGGCTTTACAAATATAGTGAGTAGAAGGGAAGGATAATTCTCCAATACGATATGCCGTTCCTGGAGAACATGCAATCCATCAGGTCTGAAAAGAGCTAATAATTAAAGTCATTGAGAATCACACGGGACTGTTGTGAAGGCTGGAGTTGTAGTCCGTGCCATAAGACCTTTTTTATTAAACAGCTATGGAAATATTTTGGGATCAGATGTTAAATAACCTCCTAGATACAAACATGTTGAAATGAAGTTTGCTAAAAAAGAAAAAAACCTAGTTTTTAATAATAAACAATATCCCAGCTCAAACAGACACAGTAGGAAAATGTCTTTTTCCCCTCTTGGCCAAAAAAAAGTTTTTTTTTTCCTAGTAGTAAGAATTATGGGACACAGAAAAGTTAAATAGATAGAACACTGAATACTATACAAGTGAGGAAGGCCTGAGGGAGGATAACAGAGAGCTAGAGGACACACAAATGAATCTCATATTTCTGAGGTCAGAGGGTTCAGTTTCCAACTTTGGTTCAAGATACTAATTTTATCAAGGGACCTAGATATGACTCAACTTAAGGGAATGACTCAGTTAACTAAATTTATAATAAACCGATATAGCATACTGACACCATCTCGTTAGTGAATGAGAGAGAAAATTTCTAAGCACATTGGAATGCCCTAAACCATGTAACTGCCTGTGATGGTCAATTTTTATTGTTAACTTTGATGGATTCAGAACAATCTAGGAGGCACACCTCTGGGTATGACTGTCAGGCACTTTACAGCGAGGCTAAGCAGAGGGGGAGGTCCCGAAATAGCACTGGCTGATGTTGTGAATGAATAAAAATGGACAATCTGAGAAATAAAGCTGAGCACAAGAATTCATTACTTCTTGAGTCTTGACCATGCACAGTGTGACCAGCTGCCTCCCATGCCTACTAACACGTTATCCCATCGTTATGGCCTGTACCTCTTCTTAAACTGTAACCTCAAGGGAACCCTCCCTTTTTTTTTTGGAAGTGACTTGCTAGCTATTTTGTCACACCCATGGGAAAAATCCCTAACACATTGGCTATGTAAGATGATGAGAAAAGATAGGTTCAGAATTTGGCAAGAGAAGCAAATTAGCTTAATTTTGACAACAATGGGATCAGGTTATGAATGATAATGGGTCCATCTCCACCAGGAGGCTGCACACACCTAGCCATGAAACGGGACACCCGTAAAGACTCCCTCACCCTTGGATAATGGGGGCAGGGGGATGTAGGTAATCCTGGGCCTTGATAAATGTTCTTACCGTAATGCAAGCTTGTGTTTCTTGGCCCACATAACTTCTTGTAACAGCAATAGCATGATCCATTCAGTCTTTACAAAATCAGAGTTTCATTAGTTAAATTCCATAGACGGCCTCCAAGTTACAGGGATGTTATTATCTAGTTTATGTCAACTAACCACATAACTTTCTACCCAAAAGGAGAAATGTAATATTGAGAAAAAGAAGTCTGCTTAACTAGCCAAATATATGTTTTGTGTATGAGTGTTCTGCCTTCATTTATGGATGTGTACTTGTGTGCAAGGCTGGTGACTGCAGAGGCCTGAAGAAGGCATCAAATCCCTTCTTACAGGAGTTACGGAAAATTACAAGTCACCATGTGGGTACTGGGATCTGAGCCTGGATCCTATGCAAGTGCACCAAGTGCTTTTAACTACTGAACCAGCTCCTCAGCCCCAGATAAGCAATTTTTATTGATATATGTAAAACTAGAAATTTATATAAAATGGTAATTAAATATTTATTTTAAAAATAATACAATCTGGCCAGGTAGTGGTGGCACATGTCTTTAATCTCAGTAGAGGGAGGCAGATTTCTGAGTTCAAGGTCAAGAGTCTAGTCCACAGGGTGAATTTCAGGACAGCCAGAAATATCCAGAGAAATCCTGTCTCTAAAAATCCCAAAATAATAATAATCATACAAAACAATAAAAACGTTATTCCTGGAGAAGTAAATTTATAATCAATATTTACATTAAAGGGGCATTTGTCAAACTTAAAGTCAAAGAGCCCCTACAAAGAGATACTATGCTATTGTTTCCAACTGGTGGGGAAACCCACGTCTGTTGTAATTTCTAATGAGCGCTCTCTGTCCAAGCGTTGGAATCACTGGTTATATTTTATCTTAGAAATTGATTTGAAGCCAGCAAGGGTATGAAACCTAATTAAATATATAGTCAGCAATCACTTCTTAAAAAATATCTACAAGCCAATAAAATCCACAGAGTAACAGAGGAGATACCCACTCTGTTCAATTCTTCCAGAAAAGTAGTCAGTAAATCACTGACTCATGCTGATTATGGCTGCCTAATGGCAAGTATTTGAATATTTATGTCCTTCAGAGTAAATGATTGTTTGACATTACCCAATGGACACTTTTTACATTCTAAATATTGTAGGATCATGCAAATATCACCGGGCACCGGGGAGCACTGCGGAATAAAAGTGTCCATTTTATTTAAAATCTAAGCATCGGTGGGAAGTTGTGCAGGGTGTTCCCAGCACGTCTCCAGGAGACACCATTGACATAGACTGCTAAGGGATCCTACGACGTTGAGCCCCAGACATTGTCCAATGGGCCAGTCTTAAAACAAGAACTCAGTGAGAAAGATGTATTTCATAAAGATGGGCATATGGCCACATTATGAAAATAGAAAAAATAATAAAAGTTATGATTTTATGAATTGTCTGCTGCCAAGGTCACTGCTTCCCACAATGCACTTGGACCTTCACAGAACACCAGGCCGATGGCAAACAGGCACTGAGCTGGGGAAAGTGTCGCATGGCCGGTATCCTAGCTGATAGACTCTTTAGTTTCAATTGCATTTTCCAATAGAGACAATTGCTTTTAGATTTCTGAAACATCTTTGTTCTTCCTCCCATCCATATTTATAACCTCTATAGCTGTGTTTGTATCATTTATATTTCTTCTCCAATGTTTTCAGCACCTTCTAATTTACCCTCACTGAGCATGGCATTATTGTACTTTTCTCTCCTGCTTTCCCATCATTAATGAAGACATCACTTTAAAAAAAATCCGCCCTTGTTAAACACATTTCTGCAACTTCAAATTATATAAAGCTTACAATAAGAATAATTTGAAGACAGTGCCACATATTATTATTCTTTGCTTACCATATTTTAGCTCATTTTCAGCTCCTGAAGCTGAGTTTTTCTGGTTTGATTGGAATCAATTTTACCAGTAAAAGCTCACTGATGTTGTATCAATTACTGTGAGCAGAGACTATAGGAGAAGTAACATAAGTCTCTCCATTCATCTCTGACTAAAAACAATATAATTTATGTTGTGTGTGTGAAAGCATGTCTATGTGAATGTGTGTGAGTGAATCTGAGTGTGTGTGATTTGTATGTGTATGTATGTGTTTGGCTAAGTGTGTGCATGTTGACAGATAATGGAGATTGGGGGAAAAGAATGGTTTTTAAAATTTTACAATTCACTATATTTATCTGTGGTTATAAGGACAAATATTTAGAATGGAGTTACAGGTTATGCTAGTTTCGTAGAGTGGCAGTTGTGAGCACCATGGCTCCCTAAATATGAGCTGACCAAGGACAGGAACAATACACACAATAACATGGATGGGGAAAAACCCAGGAGGCCTCAAAGGTACACAGAAATAAAAATCAACTCTAAACAGCATTGGATAGTTTCTCCTTTACTTGGGCAAACAGAGTCCCTACCCTAAGCAGAGCCTGGGGTCGTGGAGATCTGTCCTTGAAATGTTCTAAGTCCAATCTGTCCAATACTGGTGTATGGAACTGATGAGTCAATAGAGCCCTATGTTCTGAATCAGTACCCACAGGAGCCAGCGCCTGGTGTCTCCATCTTCTGAGAACTCTGACACTTCTTCTCCATGTGCCTTGCCCAAATGGGTCTGGACCCACAGTGACCTGGCCTTTGGAGACCACCACAGTTGTTGTCCAACTGTAGGAAGGTGATGGCAAGTTAATCTCTCCCACCAGAAGGCTTGATACACCCATGATAGGGTCAAAAACACTTGTGGACACCGACTGGTTTCACAAAACCAATTGCCAGGGTAGCATTCTCTCAGGGAGATCCTGTACTATTGAGCCTAGGTGACAGGAAATCTGTTTTTCACAGGGTCACTGGCAACCTCAGCTAGGCAGCATGTTTGTAGCTTACCTTGTTTGTCTGTTGTGTGTGTGTATGTATGTATGTATGTGTATATATATGATATGTGTGTGTGGTGTATATGTGTGTATTCATATGTGTGATGTGTGCATGGATGCATGTATACAGGTATGAATATTTGGAGGCCAAAGGAAACCACTGAGTATCATTTGCCACCTTATTTTTATCTATCTATCTATCTATCTATCTATCTATCTATCTATCTATCTATCTACCTACCTACCTATCTATTTAATTATTTATTTTGAGAAACATTCTGTCCCTGAGCTTCAGTTCAGACTGACGCTTGAAATCCTCCTCTCCGACACACCCAGCTTTTATACAGGTGACTGGGCTGTAACCTCATGTCCCCATGTTTGTACAGCAAGCCTGTAACCCACTGAGCCAGCTCACCCATGCTAGTTTGTTGTTGTTGTTGTTGTTGTTGTTGTCATTCTTATCTGTCTCCTTGCCATAGAACCCAGGGTGGCCTGGAACTCATTAAGTAGCTCAATTGGCCTCAGACTTATGATCCCCAAGCCTCTTCACCTGAGGGCCAAGATTACAGATATGCACTATGAAACCCAATGGGAGAATTTCTTTCTTCTTTTTCTCTGACAAAAGACTTTAAAATTGGACCAAGAGGATTCTGTACTTGCTTTAAATCCAACGTGAAGCCTATATCCTCGCTGAAAAGAAAAATCATAAGACCCCTTTGTATTGTATGCCCTCCAAAGACATTTGGAGAAATACCAATGAAGATGGTAGTTAAAAAGAAAATCCTAGAATATATGTGATTCACATTGACAGTTAACTTCGAACAGATTACCATCAATAATATGATAGGCTTCATCTAATCAGATGAAGGGTCTTACACAAAAAAAAAAAAAAAATGAAAGGTCCCTGTGGAGGGGATCTCTGCTCCTCAACTATAAGAACCAGCTCGTGCCAGAGTTTTCTGCCTGCCACTGTTCCTTCTTATTTCCCAGTGGTCATACCCTACAACCCTGTGAGCCTGTTACCCAAACCACCTATGCACAGGTATAAATAACACTAATAAATGTTATATCTACTAACTGGTCTTCTTGTCAAATGTCAACTAATACAAAGGAGGAAAGTCACTCCATAATGTTAAGATCTATTCCCTGGCATGGAATGTCCTGGGGCCAGTGTTGAGGATGAGCTAGAATCCACTACTGCCCAAGATGGGTCACATGACTATGCCCAGAGTCATAGCCTGAATTATTTCCGTCAATACCAAGATAGAATCAGGGCAAATAACCCAGCAAATAAGATGTGGATTATTTAATATAGGAAAACAGTACTCATACTGCATCACCAACAGAAAAGACAGACCTACCTGCCTTGTGTCAAAACTGACATTGGTGGACATAAGCAGGTCAAGCTGAACAAAACATCCACACTGAGGTCTTACCTCATCAATCATATGTTTGAGCAGAAACCACAATTTACTCCGAGAATGAACCTCAGTCAATTATCACATGACACAGAAGACACAATACATCTCTTAAATTTATAACTTACCCTGGACCGTTTTCCACAACAGGCTAACAGGAAATCATGGCAGTTCTTGTCCCCCTCTGTGTGCACTGCCATCATCTAGTCAACATTTGATTAGATGTCCTGTGCCCCTCATTGACACGACGGCCTTCGTTGTCATGGCATTTTTACGGCAACACCCCCTGAAAGGTAGCATGTTCCAAGAAAACAAGAAACTTCAAAAGTCAAAGATTATCATGGTTAGTGCTCATCGAAGGTAGAAAAGCCCTAAGGGTCCAGATGCAGACCTTGCCTTGTGGGTCCTGCTGGCTATATAGCAAGAGGGGAATGAAAACATTGTGAAGATGAGAATGATCAATTGCTATTAAAAAGAGCCCTTTCGGGATGGGATGGTGAGGTGCTCAGCCTAGCTGGAAAGGGGAGTACATTCTAAAGAGAGACAAGGGTGGGATGAATGTTTGGAGCCAAACTAGGAAGAGATGTGGCTGCTACTCATAAAAACACAAGCCAGAAAAAGGAAAGTTTGTTATCCACATAGGAAAATGATAAAAATGGATGTTTGGGGGGGAAAAATTGTTTGTTGCCACTGTTACAAAGACAGCTTGGAACCGGGAGAAGCTCCAGAACAGTCTAACGAGCGCAGCCTGAAATCGAAACAAATAGACACTGCCATTCACTTGGGATTTACGCCACTTTGTAATGCTCAAAGAATCCTTTCAAAAAATGGGATAATAATGAGAAAATAATGGGAAAATTGAAATATATTCTAAAAGCTTAAGAAACACACACAGATTTTTTCAGCACTGTAATGTTAGTGCAGTCGCAATGTATTGATTCCTCATTCAAACAAAATTAAGCTTTGAAATCAACTGCATATGGATTTAGACATTTGAAAATGATATATTTCTTCACGACTTAACAGATGTCCGAACTGTATCTAGGAGTGATGGGAAAATGGATGAGCAAATTGTTCTTCTTCGACTCGTGGCTAAATTAACCCTCTTGGTGCCAATGGTGTCTCTAGTTTGCATTGTCTTATGGTTTTTCACTGCCTTTTTATGTTGTTGATGTCTTTGGATTTTTAACCCCCTCGTTTTATAAATAAAATGAGTTAACCCAAGCTAGTAAATCATTTGTCACACATATTAGTGGCAGAGTCAGATCTTGGACAGAAGATTCCATTCAATATAGTAAAAAAAAAAAAAAAAAACTATTGATGTAAGACATTCATTGTGAGTCCAGATGAAATAAAGGAAATGAGCCTCTCAAAAGAGACTGAAGGGCCGGGAAAGTGGCTCCATGGGTAAGGGCACTTTCTATGCAAGCTAAAGAACCCCGGTTTGAATCCCCAACAATGTAATCAAAGCCAAGCATGGCTGTGTGTGTGTGTCTCAATTGGAGGAGGGAGCAGATAGACCTCAGGAGTGCACTGGCCATATTCAGCATTCAGCTTCATGTTCAGTAAGAGACCTTGTCTAAGGGCAATAAAGAGAAGTAGAGGGGATTGCTTTATGTCTTCTGGACTCTGCACATACAATCTTGGACATGTGTGTGCACACCCACACATCCATGTAAATACACACACATGCACAGTCACACATACATGCACACACACACACACACACACACACACACACACACACACACGCAAGTGAACAGTCATACACACACGAACAGATCTAGGGTGAGTGGCTGGGCTAAGCGTGAACAAAGCAGCAAGGAAAGTTTGAATCTGAGCAGAGACTGAGACTTTTTTTCCTTTATCTTCTTTTTCGAATTCAGGCTGTAATTTCTAACCACAAATGGCAAACAAACTAAACATTCTTGGGAGCAAGAAAGTGGGACCATGTCCCTTATATTTAACCTAGTCATTCAGGAGCTAGTCATGTTCAGAGTCTGATGCTAACCCCTGGCTACGGTGAGAGGAGCCTAATGCAGCTGTCATGTTGGCTCCTATCCCAGTTGGCCTGAGAGGGGTGTCAATAGACTGCATAATGCAGAACACTTAGGGATCTCACTATGGCTGTATAGGTCAGACTCTGTATAGTATACTTGTCTAATATCTAAATAATCCAATAGCTAAATAGTAATTTTTGCTCTAACCCAGAAATACCAGCCTCAAGTTTTTATCAACTCTTTCCACTGTGCTAAGAGATAGCATAAATGCTTATTGTGGTTTGGATATGCAATAATCCCTATAGAAGGCATGACAATAGTCAGGCCCAGTATTGTACTCCAGAATATTCTATCACATGTATTTCTATGTTTGGAGTCCATAAGAGCAAAGATTAATTAAATGGACAAGGCAATAAATCAAATCTATGTTTTAAAACTCTGATATCTGTGTTTGGAGACACTGTTTTACCTCTTTATTAGCAAGTCTAAATATGTGTGTCTTGAGACAACTTTTATTATATTGAAATTCAGGAAGAAGACCAAAGGAACAGAATGATCTAGATCAACATCCTTACCAACCTCTTTTCTCCCCTGGGTAAGGTTACCAACATACCATCTGGCTCTTCTCCTATGTAATCACTCACAGGATTCTGTCTCACACCCAACCTCTCTCTCTCTGGTATTAACTACTTGTCAATACTGGCATAATTCCCAAATATCACTTAGTGGGTTGTACATTACCTAATGTACAGGCCTATAAAGAACTTCCATTTCTCCACTGCACCCACCTTTGTTCTCAGAATCCATGCTGCTGTTCCTTCTTCTGCTTCTTCTTCTTCTTCTCCTTCTCCTTCTCCTCCTCCTCCTCCTCTTCCTCCTCCTCCTCTTCCTTTTCCTTCTTCAGAACGTGTTTGAATGCAATCCGTACAAAACTTGAGTGCTTTAGAGTTAAATAATGAATGAAGCCTATGAGAGGTGACTAGCTTATTCTTTCCAGCATGTGATAAAGGCCTTATGTAAGAGACTTCATGTAGCATCTGGCACTCTCCTTTTTCTACCTTCTATCAAGCAGAATCATTCCTCATCTCTGAAGGAGGTAGGTCCGATCTTGAACATGGAGACCAGCACTCATCAGAAAACTCAAACAAAAAGATCTTTGGTCTCAGACACCACAAAGTTTCCACAAAGCTAAGAAAATGAAAGTTAGTTCTTTAGAAATGACCCAGCCTTGGCTGTTTTGTTAAACAACACAAACTAAGTTACGGCCATCGAGATCCAAGACGAACAATATAGAGAGACAGGACAGCAAATTGCTTCAAAAGGAAATCTCCATCTCAAACTAGCTTACCTGCAACATTTGGCTACCTGTGTGTGGGGGCTGAGAATGGTAATTATCTGCATTTGTGGGCACGGTTAGTAGGAGTCAATGCACATCCTCTTGATACACCTCGTCAGTTGCAATTTGCATCAATTCTCCTTGTTCCTCACAGAATTATCTAGGTTGAGAGGAAAGAAGAGGTACAAGGATGCCTTGCTTTAATTAGCTTGTATTTGACTAGAAGAAGCTGTGAGCCAAGGGCAAGAGGTACCTGAATGAGACTCGAGAAATCAATTGAGGGGAATCAACAAGACATGTAATTAAGTGAAAGACAGACTTCAAGACACGTACTTGTGATAGTCTGACTTAATTCTAGGGGAAGGTAGCCACACTTGATGCTAAATTTCAAAAGGCATAAAAAGACATATTCATTGTTTTATTGCCTTGCCTCTCTAGACATGTGAGCTCACGAAATAATTAGCACAAAACTCTTAATATGCTCCAGGCATTACTTCAATTTTGCAACAAATTCTATCTCTCACATTATACAGTAGAGGCCCTGCTATTATCATCCCCATTTTGCAGATTAGGAACTTGAAGCATAAAGTAGTTGAGTAAATTTATCTAAGACGACCTCACCAATAAGTAACAAAGCTCGTATTTGGTTCCCGAGTACATTGACTTTCCTCCTATGTAATATTGTACCCAAAAATTATGAAGCTATCATCTCCTCTAGAAACCATGACATGTATGTATATATCAGTAATAGTGGAAAGTGACGAAATGAGTGGCCTAAAAAATCTACCACAGCAAAAGAGCATAGAGTTTGGACTTAAGCACATAGTGGTTCTGCCTCCCTGCCTAGAGGACTGCTGCTGATTCCATTCCCAAACAAAACCCCATAATCCCTGTTTTTCTTTCACATTTTAGCTGACCTCAGCATGGATTCTAAGTTTCATCCATCCTAATGGGATTGCTGGATTCTCAGAATCACCTGATGTCAAATATGAAGGTAGACTGGGAAAAGGGCCTGGGCAGAAATAAGACCTGGGACAAAAAGGAAGGAGCCTATGCTCCAATAGATATTTTTTAACTGGAACTATGATACTCTGAATAAAGAAAGAAGTTGACTTGCCTCTTTAAAACGGGGTAAATTCTCTAGGTGCAGAAAAAGGAACGTCTGAGTTCTAATGAAAAAGAAAGGGTGTGTATGTGGTGGGTTTCTATAATCAATATTTTTGTCAGTTTAAATAACACATGTGTAGCTAACACACAGAATAATAATCAATGTAAATTATTGTTTCTCAGACTTTATATATTGGGAAAATGAAAGAGTTCAGAGAGAGAAAGCAACTTGGATTACTTGACTGTGGAGAAGCAGAGCCACAGCATCCTTTGAACACTTGCATTTGACCAGTTTGTATCACTATGTTGGGGAAATGCTGCCTTATAAATGTCACCAACAGTGACTGGGCCTGTACGACCTGGACATTTGCTTTAGGGTAACCTCACCTAGATAGATGGATGGGTGGGTGTGTAGATAGATAGATAGATAGATAAATAGATAGATAGATAGATAGATAGACAGACAGATGATGGCTAGATGGCTAGATGGATGGATAGATAGATAGACAGATAGATGATAGCTAGATGGATAGATGGATGGATGGATGGATGGATGGATGGATGGATGGATGAATAGATAGATAGATAGATAGATAGATAGATAGATAGATAGATAGATA
>CABHPR010157593.1:0-13255 GCA_902168415.1 Peromyscus melanophrys | reverse complement strand
ATAGATAGATAGATAGATAGATAGATAGATAGATAGATAGATAGATAGATACTCTTCTCAATGTCACAGACACACTTCTGCACCTCCTGTTCTTGAGTATCGTGATCAACGAATTTCCTGAGAAGACAGAGGAAGACTTACTCCTCAGCACAGAGTGCTCTTGGCATATCAAACCCTGGAAAGAAAGCCAGAAGTATTGCTGTGTGAGTCAAAGTGTCATGATTCCAACTAAAGAAGAGTATGCAGTAAGTAGAAGATATAGGTAGTTCCTCTATGGAGAAGGCTATGGAATTAGTGGAGCAGTGTACACCAGAAACTGAAGAACATGTCAGGTGCAGGTGGCTGATTAAAGGGGGCTTTTTGGAGAAAAATGTAGTCATTAAACAGAGGCTCACAGGAGAGTCTGTGGGATGGTATGCACATGGCCCTTGGATGTGACTGAAGCAATGAGTCAAGAAGGAAGAGAGGGGATTCAGCAGCAGAGATCAATTGCACGTCTGTTACAGGCAGCTATGATACTGGAGCATCTTTAGAAGACAACATTCAGAATATGTCTAAGAATCTATTTGAAAGGTGAGAGGTTGTAAACAAGGTTGCAGACATTATAAAATCATCAAGAATAACACAAACAAGGAAGTCATAAATAAAAACATATTGACTGAGCAGTTAAATGGGGATCTATTTGCCTTATTTTGTGGCTTAAGAAGCAATCAATTAGATGGATGCAGAAAAGGTCCATCTGAATGAATATACCCAGTCAGATAGGGCCATGGTGGGTAATGGGGATATAGAAAGGAGGAAAAGTCAAAGAATGGCCTGCTTAGACATGCAGAGAATGTTCTCTATAAGAATTGAGACAAGTAGGGCTGGAAAAAGAAAGTAGTGTGTACTCATTGACTACATAATTTGCTGAGGCACTAAGGAAATAGTATAAAGAAGAAAGTGTGAGATTCATCATTATAAGCCATTTATACTAGTTTTCTCTAATAGGCAAATTTTTATTTTGAAATATAGTTGGGGCTGGAATGATGACTCAGGTTAAGAGAACTTGCTGCAAGAGAACTTGCTGCTCTTGCAGAAGACCTGGATTCAGTTCCCAGTACCCACATCGCAGCTCGCAATCATCTGTTATTCTAGATCCAAAGGGTCTAATTCCTTCTTCTGACCTCTGTGGGCACCAGAAACATGTGCTGGTGATGTACACACACACACACACACACACACACACACACACACACAGGCAAAATGTTTATATAAACTAAATAAATCTTAAAATATATAGCTGGAATCATACTGTATAAATTATTTGGTTTTCTTCTTTTTTTTTTAAACCATTATGTTTTGAGACTTTTTTCGTACTGTTAAAATTACTTTTATCTTGGAGAAAAAGCAAACATTTCAAAGCTGAATTAAGTTTTCAATGATAATATGCCACCTCAGTAGAGTAAGTGTTCGAGAACAAGCTGATTCTCAACTACTAGCTGGTTCAGATAATTAAAGAATCCAATGCTTGGGGCCAGTAAGATGACTCAGGGGTGACCAAACTTGATGATCTGAGTTCAATTCCCAGGACCACAAGTACACACACACACACACACACACACACACACACACACACACCACAAATGTATTTAGAAGTTAAAGGGCTCCATGCTTGAATGTGCCTCATTTTCCTGCCCATTTAATACGTAAGGTAAAAGTCAGACATGAAGGAAAAAAAGAAAAACATTATTGAGAGGAGGAGGGTGAATATAGGGCCGCTGGAAGGACGGTTTTATTCAGTGCAAAAGCTCTGCTTTCCAAGTGCCAGCCCCCTACTAGGGTTGCTAGAACAATCCCTGAAGAGTCACTCATGCAAATAAAAAAAAAAAAAATGCCTCATTCCATTCTTATCAACCTCGTAAGTTTGCACAGCCAGATAAGTAGATCCACGCTCTGCTGCATTTTGTGAATATGATAGCTTTTGTTCAAGCATCACATTCAAATCCTAGCGCTATGTCATTCACTCGTCCATATATTCTCTCAGTCAATTTAAAAATATAACGTAGAAGGTATGCATAATGGCAAAGTAGCCACTCCCAAAGGCTGAAATTGTGTTTAAGGATAGAATTCAGGAGGTATTCAGTGTGCTCAGCTGATACCCACCACAAGAGATGCAGTGTGCATACTAAGTTTGGTTTTAATCACGAACATACGATTCACAAATGGATATATTTTTAGATTCTTCCTTTGTTTCCTCCCCAAGGCGGCACGAAATGAATTCACAACCTTTTGTTAGGTGAGTTGGATGGTATTGACAAAGCAGAAAAGATGCATTTTACCCCCATGGACTTCCCGACAATGTTGGAAACCTGGGTTTTATACTGTAGACTTGTAAGTAGTGTAGAAGGAAAGACAGGAGGGCTAGCAATCACCACAGCTATACAGAACTCTGCACTTAAAGAGCAAATGGATACTTCTAAAATGCTTTAAAAATAGCTTCCAAGCGTTTCCCCTGTATGTATACTATTGAATGACTGGTATATCCTAGATACTAGAGAATGAGAAAGGACTGAGGATGGTTTCTGCTCTCGAAGGAAAAAAAAAAAAAAGACACAGGACAGGTGAGTTGGCTCAGGGAGTAAATATGCTTGTCAGGGAGTAAATAAGGTCGATGACCTGAGTCTCATCTACAGGGCACACATGGTGGAAAGAAGGTTGCCACATGTTGTCCTCACCTCCACATGTACACCGCACCCCCCCCCCCCAGTAAACGATGTCATAATAAAAGAGATGGCACATAGGCAAACATTTGTAGATGGAGAAATCCACATATAACAGGAGAGCAAACTTCATTCCATACAACACAAAGGAAGGAAGATTATTTTCTTTTGCCAAATATGATCTTATTAGTCAGCATAATCCTTCCACCAAGACCAGCTGTAGAACATTTCAACCCACCTTTTACGACCATGATCGCCAAATTCAAGCAGACAGAGAAATGGACCATCATATTCAGGAAAGGCACATTGCCAACCTCGTAATGGCCAAAAATACATCTCAGTGATTTCCTGTTTTGGACATCAGGCTTAGAATACATGTTGGGCCCTTCCTTCCTAAGCCCGGTCAAAGTCACTATTCATCAGTTTTTGATTTGACTATAATCAACTATGAACACTCAAAGTGATTAGAGGTAAGCTATTTTTGAATGAATCACACGTGCTCTGGTTTAAAGTGCACCCAGAAGTTGTTTCAGTAGGAAAACCCTCAGCTACCCCAGTGAAGGAAAACATTTAATATTCATAGATCCTTCAAAGCAAGAGGCATAGCCTACCAAACTGCCATGTAGAAGGCAGAGGTAAAGAGGGAAACGACGAGTCTGGAATGTGGTTTCCATGGGAGGAATGATCTTGACAAGTGAAGTAAGTCAAGCAGACTGGAGACTGATGGGCTTGAGAAATTACCGACAGTGTAATGTATAGGGGCTTCTAGTCATCCAAATTAGCTGATAGTCCGCCCTGCAGTGACTACAGAAGGAGGGAAAAAGTCAACCTGTGCATTAGAGCCTTCTGAGGGAGGTCTTGAGACCTGAACTCTGGTTGATGGGTTTGTATGCAAAGCACAGACTCTCTGGTGGGCTACCTATTTGTTACCAGTAGGAATTCACTCATGTGGGAGGGGTGGTTCCTCCCAGTATCAGCAAAACCCCGGGTGCCAAAGCATCACAATAAAAAGGCATACTTAATAGGCTCTCACACAGCCATAGCTACTGTTCCATTGAATTCTAGAGTTTCTGAGAGCTGAGAGGGAAGCAAGCTTTCCCCTCTTTCTCAGAAGAGATGTAGAAGCATTAATGCAGCAAAGTTGGAAAAGACAATGTCACACAGCATGGGCTGTAATCAGAGGGCCCCAGCCTCACGGGATTTCCAATCCAGCATTATTCAAAACTCAACACCTTGTTTTTAAAATTCAAGAATAAAGCTCTTACTGTATTCAAGGTATGCATTCTTCACATTTACACTAACTCAACACCCTAGGGTTTTAATCACCAAAAAGCTTGCATGAAAGGTGCAAAAACCATGAGCTTCTTCCCATGTTCGGTTTTGTGAAAGAGATGGGGGGGGGGCATACAAATAAAAGCTGCAAAGACAAAACTCCAATTTCCCTAGTGACATTCAAAGGGACACTGCTGACAAGGCTCAGACACTTGCCTTCTAGAAGGGTTTACTGTGTCTCAAGGCCCTTCCCAAACAACACAGGCAGCCCCGGCTTGGCTCCCACTACAGAAGGTACAAGGTGAGATTTTTCAATGCTAGGAACACTGCCAAGCTGAGGAGAAAGCTGAAGAAAAGAGCAACTGACAATTATTAAAGCAACAGAGGATCTGACTAACCAAAAAGGCCCAAAAGGATTACATTTTGTTCAGCTTATGTTAATATTGTTGCAAGTGTGAGAAATGGAAATGATCTTGGTTTCAAGATATTTGAGAGGTGCAAACATCAAAGGGGCATAATTAGAAGCAACTGTTTAGAGAAAAAAATGATAACAAATTCGTGGTTCACAGTCAAACATTAATTTCAGGTCAGCTATTGTTCCAAAATGATAAAGCCAGTCTCACAGAATATTGAACAATCCCTTCCTGGAAATTCTCAGAGCCCCAAATAACCACTATTACTAGGCCTGCCCAGCAAGACTCTGGTGGCCCAAAAGGGAGAATGACCCTGAAATAGCAAATGACTCCCAGGCCAACCTGCACTCAAACCAGCAAAGTCTACCAAAGGCTGGAAGGGCCACATTCCAACAAACACAGAGAGAAGATGTAGCTTGCCATCTGGTCTCCCATCATAACTGAATCCCTAAAATGTTGATGTTTGTCAATGTTCCTAGCAATGGAGTGTCTCAACTTCAGATATTAATAATGAGACTTGGACTCAAATCTTGGGTAATCCTGTTGCTTATGAGCTTTGGATTTTACTATGCCAGGTTTTCTCAGGGCCTCAAAACCAGAGATCTACCTTTGCACGCAGCATTCAGAAGAACTTGGAACAAACAAGGAAAGTATTGTCAAGAAGAACCCAGAACTTAAAAGTCAGTGTGACAAGTGCTAAGCCTGAATCTAGAAAAGATGGAATCCCAAGTGGTGCTCAAGACTCAGAAACAGAAAGAATTTGCCCAGGTACAAATCCAAGAGGTTCTAGAAGGAAATAACAAGGTTACTGCAACATGATCTCCAACAAAACCTCTCCTCTAACTTCTTCAAGGGGCCGGAAAATAGATGACTAAAGATGACTTCAAAAGCACAGACACCTTGAAGAGGCATGCTGATATCTAGACCATGAAAATTGCATAACAGAGCCAGAGATAGAAGACACCCAAAGTCCATGTAAAAGAGCCCAAGCTAGTCAACAGGGTGGTCCAGAGCAGGGCTCAGGCAAAGGCCTTGACCCTCCAGACAAAGGAAAACAAAAGAAAATGATGAACTGCCCAGAATCTGCAATGACATCTTTTTCTAGAGATGGTATAAGTTGTAAGTCACTAACCAGTACTTGGTGCTCTTTCCACCCATCTGTGTGATCCACCAGTCTACCTGCTTTTCTCTTTGGGGTTTCATGTTCTTTTTTCTTTCTCCATTTTCACTTGTCCTTATATTAGATGGCCCCAGGAAGACTAAATTTTTCATATTTATGTATGTATGTATGTTTGCATGCATATATGCATACACTAAATATTCCATATGTATGCATGCAAGTATACATGTGTGTGTATATATATATATATATATACACACACACACTCACACATGCACACATATACACAAACACCTACACACAGAAAGATTATGAGTGGACAAGGAGGAAGCTATGGTATCAGTGTATTTTGTTATGGGCCTAAAGTCAATAAATTATCCTTGAGTTGTAATTATCTGGCACTGAGAAAGTAAAATGGTGAGAAACTAATTCATAGACTATGTGTGTGTGTGTGTGTGTGTGTGTGTGTGTGTGTGTATAAAGACATACCACACACACACACACGCACACGCACACGCACACGCACACGCACACACACACACACACACACACACACACACAAATAAAAACCAAGCAGAAAACAAAAATAGAATTCTTGGAAGAAACAAAGTGAGACCGAGGGCAATTTTAGAATGTGAGGAGTAGGGAGGAGTCACAGGATGTGAAGGGTAAGAACATCCCCTGTGGTGATATTGTGTTCCCCAAATTATCGTGCACCCTAATAAACTTATCTGGGGTCAGAGGACAGAACAGCCACTAGATAGACATAGAGGCCAGAAAATGGTGGCACACATGCCTTTAACCCTATCACTCTGGAGGCAGAGATCCATCTGGATCTCTGTGAGTTTAAAGCCACACTGGAAATAGCCAGGCATGGTGACTCACACCTTTAATCCCAGGATGTGATGGCAGAAAGCAGAAAGGTATATAAGGCATGAAGACCAGGAACTAGTGCTGGTTAAGCTTTTAAGCTTTTAGCAGCAGTTCAGCTGAGATCCATTTGGATGAGGACACAGAGGCTTTCAGTTTGAGGAAACCGGATCAGCTGAGGAATTTGCGAAGTGAGGAAGCTGTGGCTTGTTCTGCTTCTCTGATCTTCCAGCATCCACCCCAATACCTGGCTTCAGGTTTTGTTTTGTTATTAAGACTCTTTAAGATTCATGCTACAATCCCCACTTTCTGCTTGGAAGAATATGAATCAGTTCATCTCTCTAGCACACATTCTGATAATGTATACTGATAGCTTTTAAAGCATGCATGCACACTTTTCATTGAATGCTGGCCCCATTCTCCTTCATAACCCTCAGAAAGTCCAGAAAATCTAAGAACTAGCATTATGGACCTACTCCAGATGCAGACATAACCTACAAGATAGTAGTCTTTCTTGCAGAAGTCTAAATAAACATTTATGAAGAGATGAAGATGGGTTGGGGAGATGATTCAATGGGTAAAGTCCTTATTTTTCTTTCAAGTTGTAGGATCTGAGTTTGTTCCCCAGAAACCACAGAGAATAAAAACATAACCCCAGTACAGGGCAGATAGATACAAGGTAGATCTGGATTGCACTGGCCTTAGCTAAGTCTACTTGGTAAGTTGCAGGCCAGTAAAAGACCTTGTCTCCAAAAGAGGTAGAGGACATGCCTAAGAAAAATACCCAAGCTTGTCCTCTAACTTCCACACACATGCACACAAGTACACAAGTACATCAGCAGACAATCACCTGCACAAAGATGAAGACATGGGACACTGGCAAATAATAACAAACCAGTGTCTTCTGCAGTACTCTATAGTGTGTCTATGAACAGACATGAAAGGCTACCAGAAGAAACGCTAAGCTAATCAGGGTTATACCCCAGGTCTAGCATTGTCTTTTGAGGAGGCCATTAGAAGACCCTTGTGAGCATGGTTATGTTGGAGAGGCTGTGTAGTAAGGTTAATCACAGTACTCTTTCTAGGCTGATGAGAGTGCCCACAATATTCAGATTCGCCAATGAAGTAACTAGCAAGATAAGAATTTACTCCAGTAAGTAGACCCAGGATGGGCATTGAGCCACACTGACAATTCTGCCTCTTCCTCTTAGAAGAGTTATATTTTCAGCCTGAATTGATATTGATGCCTCTGTGTCACTGTGCATTCTTGCTCCAGCCACCCTCCTGTCCAGGAATATCTCATTCCTGCTTCATTTACATGTCCTATTTATGCTTCAAAACCCATTTCTGTATATCTCAGCAATCCTTCTCACAGAAATAAAAATATAGACCCACAAAAGACTCATACAAAAATTTTTATAGCTGCCTGGTTTTTTAATAACCCAAACCTGCAAGCAACTCATGTCCATAAAGACACGATGCTATATTCACATAATGTAATACTACTTACAGTAAGGTGGGATGAACAATGGACAATACAACACTACATTATAAAAATCATTGTGGTAAATAAAAAGAGTCACATATTTCCTCATTTATATGATGACTTAGAATAGGCAAAACCAAACTAAGGTTGCAAGAAAAAGATCAGAACAATGGTTGCCTCTGATAGGAAAAGGTTAAGGATTGAATTGGAATGGGCACAAGAAAACTTAAGTGTCCTACACAGATAAGGGTGCTTATACAGGTTTTGGTTTACATGCATGTTGAATCAGTCCATACTTAACAAACTGCTCTCTTAGGATTCCTTCATTTCATATTGGGAACTCAAACCTTGTCTAAAGATAAGTGATTGAATGAAAACCTCATATTCAGTCTCTATTTTAAGATAGATACCTTTTTTTTTAAATAAAATTGAGGTTTCCTTTGGGTCAGAAAGGGAAAAAATGGTCCCTTTGGTGGACAATATATAAGAAACTAGAATACATATTCAGGATTTCCTGGCAGCTCTAGCCCAAGCCCATCAAACTGAATAGAAGATAGGCTCTCCCCCGCTCTTGCTCAGCTCATGTGTGTATGGCAGGGGCTGTGTATGTGTATGTATGTGTGTGTACAAGTTCACATCTGTGCACAAGTTTGTGTGGAGTCTGGAGACCAACCTTTATGTCTTCCTCAATTGCCCTCCATCTTATTTGCTATTACTAGGCCTCTCACTGAATCAATAGCTGACTGATTTGGCTAGACTGCCTGGCAAGCAAGCTGTAGGGATCCTCCTATCTCTGACTCCCCACCCCTGGGATTACAGGCATGCTCCACTGAGCTGTCTTTTTATGCAGACACATTGGGACCAAACCCAGGTCCTCAAGCTTACATAGCAAGCATTTAACCAAACAGTCTGCAGCCTTTACTGCTCAACACTTAAGGACAAGCTGTACCTTCTGACTCCCTAAAATCTGGACACTCTTCATGCAGCATTCAGCCAGCCAGTTTACATAGCAAGATCCTGAGATGATATGGGCCCCATCTAAAGCATATGCCATATTTTCCTTTCTGTGTCTAGGACTGTACCAATATTCCCTTTAATATGCTAGGGAGAAACTGGCCTCCCTTAGTCATCCTTAGAACACTGAAAAATGCAAAAAGGATTTTTGGGCTTTATGACATTTCCCTGTGTTGAAAAAAGCTGGAACTTTTTTCAGGATATGATAAAGAAAAGGAACACATGTGAAGTCATTCCAAATGGATCCACAGCATCATACTGAAAGTTTTGTGGTCATAGCCTCCAAAAAAGACAGAGAAATCTGGAGGAGTTCTAGAACAAAGCGTGTAACCAACCCACTGAGGTTTAATTGTCCTGTAGTACCCTCCTCTAGTCTGCTGCCCACCAATTCTTAAAATGACCTCAATGTTCCAATCTTTTAACTGACTTAAGCCTCAGTTAGAACAAAGGGAATAGAATAATGCCAGGCATAGAACGTAAAAGCAGAGTGCAGCTTATTCTGATCTCAGCCTCCCCCAAAACTGGCTGAATGAACCTCAATGCTAGTGCTATCTCTCTTAGCTTCAGTTTTTCCACTGTCAAAGTGGAGATTATATTTATTTTATAAGGTTGTTAGGGGTATGATGTGGGTTAATTAAATGGGCAGAGACATGGTTTGGGAAAACGTCAGGCAAACCCTGAGGACATGATAAATAAAATAATTACTAAAGTCTTCTTGTCCATGTATGTTATGCACAAATGTCACCAGTGACATGGATCTCATCAGAATCTAAAGGATCCAGAGAGAGTAAGATCCATGGAGAAACAGTCTTGGGAAAATAATTTTTTGATTTCCTGACTGAATGCATATTCAACTAGGCTGAACATATTCTGTTTCCAAACAGCCAAGTCATCACTTAACTCCTACCACAAAATTAACACCCACAGGTCCAGTCCTCACTAACACTAACAACAGTATCTGGCTACCTGTCCATCTCAAAATTCCAAAATCTCTAAGATATATGTCTTTTCCCAGTGTAGGAAATAGATGCTGAGCAATATTTCCATTGAAATTATCTCATTTATTTTTCTGAGTGTCTGAACTTTTCCTTTAAAAAATATGTCCTCATTAATATTTGAGTTTGTTTGCAAATTTCACTGAAGCACAATACACACAGCTGTATTAAGCATAAAATCCATTTGTTCTGATTAAAGAAAAGTCCATATCTTCACCAGACAAACAAAAGTACAGGAGATTAATGCAAACAGCATTAGCAGATAATTAATGGGAAGATAGTTTTTATAATTCTATAATATTTATGAGTTGAGATTATCCCCTGTTCTTTTATTCTATATATTCTATAATGTTCATAAAATATGAAATTTAATTCTTTTAAAATTATGTGTGTGTGTAGGAACAAAGATATGAAGGAGAAACTTGCTTTTAAAAAAGTTATGTTTATTTTATTTAATTTTTTGGGGTTTCCCTGTTTCATTTCCATAAACCCTTAAGAAATTTGGTCCATAGTGTCACAAATGCTAAAATTAACAAGAAAGTCAACTCTGATCATCACAGCAATTTCTATTGTGTAGATTCTGTTTGGTGAGATGTAAAAATCCTAGACATTTTGTTATGGTGAGAAAATAAATTGGATGCATGACTTCTGGTCTGTTGCTATGGCCCCTATAGTCTATGTTGCTTCCCTAGCACTATTAACTTAATTACCATAAGTACAGGGTTCTTTTGAGCTCATTCAAACAGTGTATATGCACGCTCACTTGATGACTATTCTGAAATGTTAGTAATAACTCTGCTAATTATGTCAATAAATTAATTAGACCTATACTACTACAGACAACAGCCAAGTGGCCTTTAGCCTCTCTCTTGTCTATGTTTCCTTTGAACCTTCAAATGTGAGCACTACTAAGCTGCCAGTTTGCTCCTCATGCACAGATAATTTTTCTAGATTCATATATTTTAATGCATTCTCTATTCAACACTGAATATCTTCTTTAATTCATTTAGTGGCTATCAGGACATTTGGCAAGAAGCACTGCAATGCCTTCAAAATGCACGAAAAATAAAACATTAATTGACTTTTTCAATCACCTAATGCACAATGAGTGAAATATTTAAATAAGTTGTTTAAACCCTTTACCAATTGGAAATCAGGGTAATACAAATTAACAATATAGCCAATACTTATTGAAACAATGCTGTTAGAATCAAGACTCGGGAAACGGTGCTAGGGTTTGACACTTCTCTCTAACATATATGTAATATTATTCTCCTTCCTCTCAAATAGCTTTCAGATCATTGCACACACAGAATGTAATTCCTGAAAGTCAGTAAAGGCATGACTTTTAAAGGAGTATGATGCCCCAAGCAATCAGTCACTACATGAGATGAAATAAAATGCTCTGCCTGCCAGTTAAGCTTAGGGAACTAAAGAAGCAATTTTTGTGAAATGCACAATGTTCATCACCTAAGGATCTTTTTTCCCCCAGCACTGGGTTGTAAGGTGTCACTGTCAGAGAACTTTCTGGTTTTCTTACTTTTTACATGATATATATTCTATTATGTATCCTTACAAAAGTGGATTATAGAGAAAATAACAGCAGCAGTTGGTGTTGCACTGAAAAGGCTGACACTTAAAGAATAAAGCATCCTTTTCCTTCCCCGGCCTGCTCATATTGCAGCAGTGCACTTGGCAGAAAGAACAAGTCCCTCTCATTTGCCCAGAGATGCCTTCATAAGCTTCAGGTTGGAATTCAAGTCCACCAGCCTTAACTGCTGAGCACTCTGTGAGGTCAGAGACACAATGAAAGCAATGAAGTATGAGACTGCATGGCCCCACATGGAGTTTACTCTCTGGGGAAAGCATACTTTTCCTTTGCCCCTTAATACACATACAGCATAAATGCCCTGGAGAGTTCAGAGGGTCAAAGGGATTGAAGGAAAGCACCCATTTTCTCAATTTCACTTTCTTATGTGAATTTTCCATGCATCTGACAAAAGCTGCCCTTGGCGTAGAAGAGCCCTGAGATGATAGTCACAGGCCAATAATCCCAGGAGGACCCAGAAGAGCAGTCAGCCCTCAGAGGCAAAGCTCAGCCTGGAATGCAAGGGAAGGCATTATAGGTCAAAGTCCCAGGCTCCTACATGTGCCTCCACAACATTTGGGGCTCAGACAGAGCAGCCAAATGAAACATTTCCATTCCTATGATTTCCTGCCTTTAAGGGAAATCAAACATTTTTCTCGGTTGTAATTCAGATCTAAGGAAAAGACTCCATGAGCACACCGATTATTTTAAGTGTGTACCCATTTTAACCATCAAGACATCATTTTGTTTCTTTGTGAAAGTACTTATAGAAAAAATGATTTTTTTAAAAACTCGCATTCAAAGCTTCTAAGTTTGACTTTTCTTGCTCCATTCTTTGGCCTGTGAATCTAGAAATGTAGATAGATAAAAGTAGCTGGGCCAGTTTAAAACCTACTAAGTATTTAAGAACTCAAAGCTCCAAACCACTTCTGCATCAGGAAAAGTATCTGACTTCTAATCATTCCATGATGTGTATGCAAAGGATTTGAAAAGGTGCTGTCAGCTATTTATTTTCTGTGTATCAGTGTCTGACATGTAATTATTATTTGAAATACCCACACATACATCAATGTAAACATGGTTGTTTTTTTATTTCAACTTTCAAAAATCTGGCACTCAATAAATTCCATCAGACATAAAAATAATTTATTGGCTACTTCTAGAAATATTTGTAGATACTTAAGAAGCTGCATAAAGAATCACTCATCTAGGACAACATATAGAATTTGGATTTCTGGTGAAATATTAATTTGAACATAGTTTATAAGATAATGTGTTATAATCTCTTAACTGAGAAAGATCCTTTTGAGTTGATCACAATTATTAAAAACATTTTTCTATAATGCAGAGATTATTCATCACCATAAAATATTTTAGCAGGTATTTGATGTGATTTGCATAAAGGATTATTTGCAACATTACTTCCCCAAAGCCAATGTGAAGGTTAAGGTAAGTATCCAAATTCCAAACCCAGTAGGCTCAGACTGAAACATATCCTCCTCTCCTGCTAGAAGATACAGGTTTGATTCTATGATTTAAAACAATCATATTTTAAAAGTAGTCTGGTTTAAAATGAAATAATCAATCCAGGGAGCCAATGGAAAAACCACCAGCCAACTCGAAGCTAAGCCGTGCTTCTGACAGCTGCCAAGACCTAGCCAGGGATGCAGTGAGTGAGAAAAGGGGTTCTTCACAGGGTTGGAACTCAGAGTTAGTTCACTACTTGAAGCTGAAGAGGGGGTGTTTGAGTCAGGTTTCCATCTCCTATAATGTGCATTTTAAACTTAAAACACAC
>CABHPR010157592.1:18381-65491 GCA_902168415.1 Peromyscus melanophrys | reverse complement strand
ACACACACACACACACACACACACACACACACACACACACACACATATACATATATATACATACATAAATGTATCTTGGCATACAACTAGGATCATAATATCAGTTGAGACCTCTAAAAAATATCATGTAATTTTTAACATGTTTTTCTCATAACTTAAGAATAAATAACTATTTATTCATTTATACATCCCTACTCTGAAGGAAGTAAGTGTGACATACATTATTTTACATGGTACATTGTTAATTGATTATGGAAATTCAGAGGCAATGTTTATCTTTGGAAATCTACAATTAGAAAAATGGCACATACCTTTAATCCCAGCACATGGGAGGCAGAGGCAGGCGGATCTCTGTGAGTTCGTGGCCAGCCCAGGCTACAAAGTAAGTTCAAGGAAAGGCACCAAGGCTACACAGAGAAACCCTGCCTTGAAAAAAAAATAACAAAGATGAAACAAAATCTGAAATCTTATTTTCATGTCAAGGGAAGGAAAACAGTACTCATGAAAAAATCTATTATTTGTTATGGTTATTTGAATTATTTATAATTAGAAAAAACTTACTCATTAAAATATTAGTTTCAAGATACAGAAATATAGCTAATATCTGCTTAAGAGCTTCTGAGAAATATTTGGGCTATGTATCTGACAAGTTCATGAGTAGTTTTCAAGGAAGGCTGCATCTCAGGCTTTGGATGGCCTCACAAAGACTTCAAATTTTCTCTCCATCTCTCAGTTTCATTTTCATTATAGATTTCATGTTTTGTTCAATTCTAGAGCTGTATCCTGGAAATTCAACGTTTAAGTGGCTTCTAATAATTTACTTCCAGAAAAGCATCTCACATCAAGTATCTATATTACTGTTCACAGCAGATTTTGCTTGGAATTGCTTGGCACACACTCCCAGCACATAGATCACTTTGGTAGGGAATTCAACATTTAGTGTCCACTTCTGCCAAAGGTTATCTGTAGCACGAATCTTAAAGGGTCTTACTAATAAAAAACACAGGAGCCAGATAATGGGGTGAATGAAAGATCAGAGATCTTTATATATTTTGGAGATTAGCCCTCTGTCAGATGTGGGGTTAGTGAAGATCTTTTTCCATTCTGTAGGCTGTTGTTTTATCTTATTGACCATGTGCTTTGCTCTACAAAAGCTTCTCAGTTTCAGGAGGTCCCATTTATTAATTGTTGCTCTTAGTATCTGTGCTACTGGTGTAATATTTAGGAAGTGATCTCCAGGGCCAATGCATTCAAGACTACTTCCTACTTTCTCTTCTATCAAGTTCAGTGTAACTGGATTTATGTTGAGGTCTTTGATCCACTTGGACTTGAGTTTTGTACATGGCGACAGATATGGATCTATTTGCAGTCTTCTGCATGTTGACATCTAGTTATGCCAGCAACATTTGTTGAAGATGCTTTCTTTTTTCCATGGTACAATTGTGGCTTCTTTGTCAAAAATCTTATGTTCATAGGTGTGCAGATTAATATCAGCGTCTTCAATTTGATACCATTGGTCCACATGTCGGTTTTTATGCCAGTACCAATTTGTTCGTATTACTGTAGCTCTATAGTAGAGCTTAAGGTCAGGGATTGTGATGCTTCCAGAGGTTGCTTTATTGTGTAGGATTCAAGCTAGACTTCAAAATACTGAACAATCCAATTAAAAAATGGGCTACAGAGCTTAACAGAGAATTTTCAACAAAAGAATCTCAAATGGCTGAAAGACATTTAAGGAATTGTTCAACATCCTTAGTCATCAGAGAAATGCAAATCAAAGTGACTCTGAGATCCCATCTTACACCTGTCAGAATGGCTAGATCAAAAACACTGAAGACAATTTATGTTGCAGAGGATGTGGAGCGAGGAGAACACTCCTCCACTGTTGGTGGGAATACAAACTTGTACAGCCACTCTGGAAATCAGTATGGCAGTTTCATAAAAGAGGTAGTACATTTTAAATAATAATACATAAAGTATATGGTCTGTTTGTAGAACATGCTGTTTAGAGTAATAGATATAAAATTAAACTCTTAAATCATTTAATTTTGCCTTCCAAATGGCTGTATTTTGTTTCTATGTATAGGCTCATCTTAGATATGACAATGTGAGACACTGAGTAACTTTGATGAAACATATGTTAGAAGGGTGGGAAGAGGAGTTGAGAGTCAAAGGTTCCTGTAATTAGTCACGAGTAAAGTTGTATTTAAGCTCGTTGATCCATTATAGAAAATTAGACTCAGATTTTAATTACCCACACAGTTAAATTTCAGAAACATAGAAGGGAAGAAATGTCAAACTGAACAGGAAAAATAAAAAGGGCCGGTCAGGGGAAGGGGGGGGGGGATCTATTACCAGATACAATGGAGATGAATAAAATGTGAAGGTTGGTGAGAGAAATAATGTGTTTAAAGAAAAAGCCATTTCAAAGAGTCTAGTACCAGAGAAAATAGAAAAATGATGTTTAAAATTCTTCTCTTAAAAAGAAAACGGGATTTTACTTAATTTCACATAAATACCGAGAAGAGTGGTCCTGAAAAATATAACAACAAAGTAATTGAGTATTCCCATGGAGACAAGTTTCTCATCTCTAAAAAAAGTATGCTAATTTAGGGCCAGCCTACGATACATGAAACATTGTTTCAAAACTGAATAAATAATTAATAAGACATACCAAAGAAATCTTTAACAGTAAATACCTGATTAATTACCTAATATTACTTCAATTCTTTTCCTTTTACATATTTTCTAAAAACATAATTAAATTTTCAAAATTCTCAATAGTCTTTAATTTTCCAAAACTAACATGTCATTTATCCTATGTAATAGTATTCATCAGGATTTTTAAATCACATCACACAAATTTAATAATACCTATTATTCCAGGGAAGATCATGCCTTCACCATTGGATGCAATTCAGGAGGAAACTCTGAAAGGTAAGAGATACTTTAAGAACTGAGACTTCCAGGATTCCCTGAAGCATGTCAGAGACCTATTCATTAATGGCTCTATGGAGTACTCTGTGGAATATGCGCAATATGATAACGATATACTTAAAATTAAACACTGAACTTCGGATTTTAGCACATTGCCTAACATATGTGCCCTTTTTTTGTTGTTGGTGGTGGTGGTTTTTCTTTCAGGAACAAGTATCAGGTTTCTGATAATATAATTATCTCAAATAGTTCAGCAAAAGATTTTAATGAGTAAGCCATGGACCCAGCAAGCCCAAACCCTTTATCTCAAGAAACAGCACTATTGATATTCAATCTTTTAGTTCAGTATCTTTTTTTGTTTGTTAAAAAAAGGAATGGAAAGCACAGTTTAAAAAAACGAGACTGGGCCGGGCGGTGGTGACGCACGCTTTTAATCCCAGCACTCGCGAGGTAGAGACAGGCGGATCTTTGTGAGTTGGAGGCCAGCCTGGTCTATAGAGCGAGATCCAGGAAAGGCGCAAAGCTACACAGAGAGAGCCTGTCTCGAAAAACCAAAATAAATAAATAAATAAATAAATAAATAAATAAATAAATAAATAAATAAATAAATAAATAACAAATAAAAACAAATAAATAAATAAAAATGAGACTGTCTTTTTTTTAAAAAAAAGAGACTGTCATTTTTTAATGATCTAATGATAACAAAAATTTTCCATGATTCTTCTTTTAATTAATCTTAAGTGAACAACTTGGTAACTTATGAAGCCCTTATCTGAATACTGACGACACTAATAATTAACTATTTACCCTCTTGATACAGAGACAGGATGATATGCATTAAGTTCCCTACTACCAGTTATGTTACAAGTTTCTCAAGTTCTCCCTTCTAGAAAGATTTTCTAAATACATACTGCACTCCCAGTCCAAAGGCTTAGACATTATTGTAATACGCTCCACTGAGGCTGATTGCAGGACAAGTCTGAGAAACCCTGAGCACCTTTCTTTGCCTTTGTCAGCTTGGCATTTCTTAGAAGAATACTTTCAGATGGAGAACTTCTAAGATACTTCATTTCCCTACCCGAGAGTGGAAGAGTTGGTGCCCATTCCTGCGTTTTGACCCAGAGAATTTGACAGCTTTCTAAATGATGCAAATAGAATGTGTAAAATTATTCATTCAAGGTGCTTCTTTTAAAATTGCTCCCATTGGCTATGAAAAATGTATGGAAATATACATTCATTGGAATGTACATATGTCAAGTACAGATGGACTTAATACTTTTTACCCAGATATTGAGATTATCTGTTTTCCTAGGAATACACACACACACACACACACACACACACACACACACACACACACACACACACAGTCTAGAATAAGAAGCCAATGACCGGCAGATTAGCAATTATAAAATGAGGTAGAATTTCCACAGCTCATCCTTCCTGTCTCTTAACACTCAACCTAAGAATGGTTATTATGCTTGGTGTAGAAAAAGGACAGGAAGTTGGCATACAAAATAATTGTCTCCAGAGAAGCATTGTCTGCATAAAGTGGAAAGGAAAAAGGTCTTCTTTCGTTGTATCTGGATGCTAAATTTTTAATCCATATATGAGGCATCAGTCAGATTTATCTTTTAGTCACACTGATTGATACTAGGATAACACCTTTTAAATCACTGGAGGAGAATAGTTTCCTGGTAATAATAATGTGTCCATGAGGCTGGAGAAATAACTCAGCGGTTAAGAGAAGTGGATGCTCTTCCAGAGATCCTGAGTTCAACTCCCAGCAACCACATGGTGGCTCACAACTATCTCTAGTGGGTTCTGATGCCCTCTTCTGGCATAAAGGTGTACATGGAGATAGAGCACTCACACATAAAATAAATGAATAAATATTTTTTAAATGTATGTCCAAAGGTGGGTAGACATAAATTGATTCTCTGGAAAATGAGGTTTATATGAAGTAAACCATAACCTCCAATGTTGAGAAGACAATTCCTAGTAATAAAGAATATGAAGGCATATTTGAAGTAGAGCCAAAATAGTGTGACTATTAAGTGTGTTCACCATATTAATAAAGTCAAACTAAGAGATAATATATTTCATCTCCAAAATTATCCACAGATTTTTACTATGAATTCAAATTGTACATCTATTTTCAATTGTGGTGATACATTGTGTACCCTTATAAAATTTGCCAGAAGATCAGAGAACAGAACAGGCCACCAGATTAAACACAGAGGCCAGGCAGTGGTGGCACACACCTTTAATCCCAGTACTGGGAAGCACACATGCCTTCAATCCCAGGAGGTGATGGCTGGGCAGAGAAAGGTATATAAGGTGTGAGGAGACAGGAACTAAAGGCTTTTCAGCAGAAGCGTCCCTTTCAGCTAGAGGCTTTTTCAGCTGGAGTCTTTCAGGGGAGGACTCAGAGGATTTCAGTCAGAGGATTCATGGAATTGATGAGGTGAGATGTGGCAGTGGCTTGTTCCTTTGTCTCTCTGATATTTCAGCATTTACCCCAATATTCTGGCTCCAAGTTTTTTATTAAAAAGACCATTTAGAAATTCGAGCAACATTCAATAGTTTTTTCTTGTACAAATATGCCAGTGGGGACTGGATGAGAAAAGATTAAATGATTCCTTTCAATCTACAATTATTAGAAAAACAGCTTCAAGGAAGCAGAGGGATGATTCTGTTAGCCAAGTATAGATTCAAGTCCACACAAAGGAGGTGTAGATGTACAAGTCTTCCTAAATACAATGAGATGTGAATCTTTTTGCAGTCATGTGTTCTAAAAACTGTATTCCCACCTATCTTGTGACATCCCTAGAAATGGCCCTCTGGCTTTCCAGTTCATCCTGCATCTTGCTTTTGTTTGGACTCTACTCATTTGTACGTTGGTGTTGACTCTCAGTCTCCTTCACCCTTGACACTTCTCATCACTGTTGATTTACCTGTCCAGAGCTTCACTACCTCATGACTATGCATTTTTCCTTGCTGGCACACGTGAGCTTTAAGATCCATTGTATTCTGGAGATCAATATTTCTGACTAGGTCAATAATCTAGAGAAAAACATCATATAACACTTCAGCTATTACCTCTATGCAGTGTGGCTGATGACTGCCTGTAGATAATATTCTAATTCTGTAAAAACAATTATTATTCAGCATTATTACAGAGTATTGAAATGCCTAAAATGTGACACTGCCACAAGCCAATAAGCATAGTGGTTCACATTGTCTGCAGAAATGTAAAGCTTGCGAGGCTGTAAATGACTACAACAGTCTATAGCTCACTTGTCTCTTTATTTCCTCTGCTGTGATTATCACTCCTTTTGTGTTGGGAGAATGTGTAATCATATATCTGTGTTGGCTGCAGTGTCAAAGCAAGATTACACTAGGGAAAGAATCAAGTCCCTGCTCTATTGGAGCCGACAAAGACAATAGCATCAATCTGACCCTTTTATAACCTCATTCTCCAGCCTCACTTCTTTCCTCTCTGATGGAGACAGAGAGCAGATCCACCTATCATGTTCTTTTTGCCCAATAAAGTGGCATGTGTTTGCGGAACATCTTGTTTTCCTCTTATTCATATTTTGACTTGGCATTTATAGCAGTTGGCTGGGAAAAAATGTCGGATTTGTCTGCAACAGACAGTCTAATTAAATTGGAGGGGAGGGACAGATGCACAAAGCTGCTGAACTGCTCATAATACAAAACATGGCAGCTTCAGTTGGAAAAATCTGGCAAGATGGTGCCAACAATTTCTGCTCACTGAACTAGCTGAAGTATGTAATTATGTTACGATCTCTTATTTTAATTCTAATTTCACATACACCACTGCTGCATCTGAAAAGATCTGAGAAGCCCATTATTTGGGCTGTGATAAAAGAATGATATACATATGATTCATAAATGGTGTAATTTCCATCTGACTCAGATTTTTCAGTATTAAAAATCCTAGTTTTCAAAATAAATATTGATGCACAGGGTTTTTTAATCTTTTGAAATTCCCCCTATATGATTCAAATCAATAATAATTTCTCTTTGATTCATTTGATCTCCAACTCCTGTTTCTAATTTGAAAACCTGATGCAAAGCTTTCTAAACATGACCTCTTGTAAACAGAAGCACGAACTGCCATATTTCTGCTGCCAAATCCTCTCTGTCAGGCTTTTTACAATCTACCCTTTCAGTGTAACATCATTCTTTCACACTGTTGTGAAAACTCTTTCCACGCTGCTAGTATGCAGCGGTTTGCTGTTCTAGTGTTGCTGTATTTTATCATAGCCACTCAGGATTTCAAAAGGCTACAGACACAAAAATCGTTTCAGAATATTTGTGGCTAATATAGGACACACACGAATTCCACTTTTTAAAGAATAAGTTACAGGATTTATGCCACCATTTGAATACTCCAGTTTTCCAGGAAATGATTACAGCAAATCCATTCATTATCTAGGTAACGACAAGAAAGACACTAACAAAACGAATTTCAGAGTGAAGAGAGGAGAGAAAATACCATGCCCTTTCTATGCTTAAAACATTAAAAGACATGAACTACAATAGCAAAATCAACAACAAAGGCAAGAAAATATGATCTGCCGACAACAGAGGAAATGATCAATGAGTACAGATGCAGAGGTTTCCAAGGTGGGTTCACCTCAAGCATGATGACAGCTCAAGAGTTATTGTAGAAAACACCTGTAACAGACATGAAGAGGAGGAACAATTTCAGAGATAGGGACTCTGCATTTTTAAAGGAAATGCTATATGTGATACACACACACACACACACACACACACACACACACACACATATATCATATATGTACAATTTGTGAAAGTAAAGGCTTATAACACTTTAGTTCAATTTTAACAAACAGTAGAAAGCATAACTCCAGGCAATTAATCAAAGGGAAAATAAAAAGTATTGCGTGGTTTATATTTAGCTGTCACTTAAAGTGCATTTTAGAAAACAGAACCAAGTGAGTGGTTAAAGGCAGTGGGGATAAAGCAGCAGCCTTCACTTCTCCATGAAATCCCATTAAAGTGGCATTTTAAAAGATAAATAAATACTAGGAACAAAGAGAGAAACATGCTAGAAGCTGAAAATGAAAGAAAATGGCAATTGATTGAATACATCCAAGAATGCTGAGTGCTAATGTACAATGAAAAGGACACGGACTCTCCCAAATGACCCAATGCATAGCAGAACAAATGACTCAGGAACTGGCAGTTTCAGACAAGATCAAAATTGAAATGAAGATGGTGTTAAAATACGGAAGATAATACAAATGTCTATTTAAATCCCAGATGTTTCTTCCCTTCACAGCTAAGAATTTGGTACCTCACTTGCCAACCACCCCCACCCCGTGTGCGCGCGCGCACACTCACACACCCACACACACACACACACACACACACACACACACACACCCTCAGTAAAGCAGATGACTGTACTTCATTAATAGTAGAGCACAGGTGTGCATATCTCCTGGAACTGAAATCTTCCAAACAGTAAAGGAAACAATCAAGCAAAGAGGCAGCTTAAAGAATGGGAGAAACCTTCACCAACTATAAGTCCAAGAAAGGATTACTATTTTGAATACAGAAGAATGTGAAGAACAAAACATCAAGAAAGGAAATAATTAAAAATGGGCTGCAGATCTCTGCAGAGTTCTAAATTGAAGGATACAAACGGCTATAAAATAGTGTTCATTATCATTGGCTATCAGGACAAAGAAAATGCAAGCTGCTTTGAGTTTGCATTACACCTCAATCAAACGGCTATCACACAACCAAAGAAAGAGAAACACCAAGGAGGATGTGGAGAAAGAGGAACCATTGTTCACCATTGGTGGGAGTGACAATTGACAATCACAATGCAAAAAGAAGTGAAGACTCCTCAAAAATGAGAACAGAACTTTCATATACTCTAGCAATTTATTTCACACTTGGCATATACCCAAAGGATATTATATCGTACTTCAGAGATACTTGCTCACCCATGTTTATTGCTACTTGAGTCACAATAGCTAGGGAATGGAACCAACCTAGACGTCCATCAGCTGATAAGTAGATAATGAAATTGTGGCGGGATATGTACACAATGGTGTTTTATTCAGCTGTAAAGAAAATGCAATTTTCAGGTAAATTCATGGAACAGGGAAAATTATGCACAGTGAGCTAACCCAGACCAACACACAGGAAAGAACAATACCACATAGTCTGTCTCACTGGTGAATCCATTAGATTTAAATATCTAATTTTGGATGTTCAGTGAAGAGTTCCTGTAGATGCCAGATATCTAGGAAAAGGCCAAAGGGAGGGTAATGCCTCAAGGTAGTATGGAAAGTAGATCAATGATAATATGAAAGAAGAAAGTGAGAACAAGGAGGTGAAAAGGACAGTGTAAGTAGAGAGTGGAGTATAGCCTGAGGGGGCGGGGAGAGCCACTCTTCATGAATGAACTATTTACTATCAATAGATTCAGGGAAGGGAGAAGTCATTGCCTTCCATTGTAAATCCCATAGTAATTCTAACATGCCCCAATGGGTCGTCCCACAGATGGCCTTGTAATCCATATAAATGGATTACACAACAAAATCAAATAAATGTGGAAAGGGGACAGGCAGGGAGGAGTCATGGCTGATAGGAATGGGATGGAGCTAAGGAAGGCTGGGGAAAAGAGTAATCAGGATATTTTATATACATGAATGAAACCGTCAACAAACTGAAAAACAAACAAATAAAATTTAAAAGGATTTCTCTGGTCAGAAAGCTAAAACGTTACATTAAAAATCTTAAGATTGAGGAGGAAATTTAGATGCTGAGGGCATTATGTTGTGATTTTAGAACTATTTTTGACTGTGTGGAAGGGTGCTTTAGAGAGTCTAGACAGACCTACAGGAAATACTGGAAAGCAATAACAGTGAAAACGTGTTTCCTTAGTGAGCAGTCCTGCAAGCTTACCTCCCGGTGAAGCCCATGGTCCTTTCCTTATGCCCCAAAATTCATTCAGTTATTGCCCTGATTTTTGAGTACATATTTGGGGTACACCTTCAATTTCAAAGGCAAAACAAATTTGAGTATTAGAGAAAAAGGAGATTATAAAAATATTCACAATTTTTTTTCAAAGAAATATAAGAAGTAAGAATAAAGTAGAAGATTAGAGAGAGAGATCATTGGGTGAAAGTACTTGTCTCTAAGCCTGACAACCTGAGTTCCATCCATGAAACTCACACGGTAGAGGGTGAGTGCTGAATCCCCAAAGTAGTCTTCTTACATGCTGTGGAGATTACAAAATGCAGGGTGAGGGGGTGGGCAAAATAGGACACACAAATCATGGATGTTTAGAAAAATAAGGCATTAACTGTGTCTTAGGGTTTTTAATTGCTGTGATAAAACAGCGTGACCAAAAAGCAAGTTGGGAAGGAAAAGGTTTATTTGGCTTACACTTCCACATTGTTGTCAATGACTCCTAAGGAAATCAGGACAGGAACTCAAGCAGGGCAGAGTGCTGGAGGCAGAAGCTGATGTAAAGGCCATGGAGGAGGGCTGCTTACTAGCTTGCTTCACATGGTTTTCTCAGCCCACTTTTTTAATAGAACCCAAGACAAAAAAAAAAAAAAAAAAAAAAAAACCAGAGATGGCACCACCCACAATGGGCTGGGCCCTCCCCCATCAATCACTAATAAAGAAAATGCTTTACAGCTGGATCTCATGGAGGCATTTCCTCAGCTGAAGCTCCTTCCTCTCTGATGACTCTAGCGTGTGTCACGCTGACACACAAAACAAGCTAGTACAGCGTGCGAGGAAGAAGCATCCAGGAATGAAACATAATCTGGCATAATATATGGTTCATTTAGGGTGGCAGTCATATAATCCCCATAGTTAAAATAATGTAAGCTTTAAATGTTGATTTTACCAAAATTATGATTAGAGAACAATGGCAGGGAAATACATAGTGAAATTTTAAGAATTATGGGTGTTTGCTCTGTGAATGAGAAGCAGAGTATAGGGGATGTGATGGTGACCCTGGCACTTCGGACAGAAAATTGGAATTATTTTCCCTTTGGTAGCGCAAACTGAATGAAAACCTCCACCTCAACTAATATGTAGGGCTTCTAGTTGTCATTGATTGCTGAATCAGTATCACTAGGTGCTACAACCATTTTATTAGTCCCTGAAAAGCATGCACAAACATATCCAACAAAATCTTCTCACCTTCCCAGCCAGTTACTTTATCTAATTTGCATTATTCTTAATCTCTAGGAGTTAGGCTATGAATCTTTGATCCACACAGATCTTTCAACTCTGCCCTAAGAATGGACTTAAACTAACTTCAAGTTGCTACTTAAACTAATTTCAGGTATGAACTCCACCTTCAACCTTGTGGTGCTTTGCATCTGTAATTGTATGTCAGTAGAGTTTTATGGTCAGAATCTTTGGACAGGCTTAGCAAATATAGACAAACTACCTTAGGCTAAAAACTTACCACTGGTAACCTAGATTACACATGAGAAAATAACCCTGCACCTTTTGCAACAAAAATAAAAGACAAAGCTATTATCGAACTCAGTAAAGACAAAGTAATCTCAAAATCATAATTTTGGCTTTTAAGTCCTATAGAATTTGGATCAAAAGATAAACCTTAAGAATGAAGGCAAGCCGGGCGTTGGTGGCACACGCCTTTAATCCCAGCACTCGGGAGGCAGAGCCAGGCGGATCTCTGTGAGTTCGAGGCCAGCCTGGGCTACCAAGTGAGCTCCAGGAAAGGCGCAAAGCTACACAGAGAAACCCTGTCTTGAAAAACCAAAAAAAAAAAAAAAAAAAGGTAAGAATGAAGGCAAATATTGAATGAGAATAAAAGAAATCTGTACCAATTGGAAAAGAATTAGAATAAGCACAAGGTTTTCTAACTGTCAGGACAGCAGGAGTCTACACAGATAACTAAGACACTACAGTCACAACTGATATGCGACTGCAACTTGATTGCTCTGGTCCTGAGGTTTGTGGAAACTTACAAAACCTCCACGTTTTACTTCTACTTTTCCCTGTATTATTTTACTCAAAATACAATTTGAAGATGGAAGAACAACAACAAAGTCTTTACAGGACACATTGCTAAGGATGTAACAAGCGTAGTCCTAATTGTGTCGAGGCACACAGTGGGTTGTTGTTTGTTTTTGCCTCTAGATGCAGTTATTGTGCAGAATGATATATCAGTAAAGGATTCATTATGATATCCTAATTCATTGTTTATGCACTGTGCAATAATAAAAAGCATTTATTTGGCAAAATACTGGATAGTAGTTTTCCTCCTGTCTTCTTGGAATGGAAATCAAACAGCATACTGAGACATAAATGAAAAGGATACTTACACTGCCATCTAGTACACATTTTTCTGTATAGCATAATTCCCAAAACTGTGAATAACATCTTTAGCTTTAGAAAAAAAAAAAAAAAAAACCTGTGCTTAATTGTGGTTGCTAATTTTACAGTAAGTTGTAGATGGGCTTTACTTTTCACTTATTGAGCTGTTTCTTCCCCTAACTATGAAATTATCTCCATTCTAACTTGTTTATCAGTTCAATAGCACCTCGTTTGCTTGGACCAGATATGAAATTTTAATCTCCTACGGATTTTTGTCAAAGTCTTCATTTGAGATATTTGCATCAGTCAGTTATTATCTTTCTGCAGAAAGTTTACAAAGATTTGAGCCAGAAGTGAATTGGCATCCAACATGTTTTGTAAAAGTCACAAATCACAAGAGGCTGGAGACCTGGAAGACACCCAAATATTGTGTTTGAAATAAACAAAGCAAAGCAATCTGTCAGGACTAGACCTAACACCTTTAAGATTGGAACTAACACTGGCTCAGTAAATGTCCTAATCTGGCATGAGTTAATAGTAAGTTAGAACCCTGAGGCTATTTTAGAAGAGATCTGAAGCTCTGGACCTTTCACTAAGCTCCTGGCTCCTGCAGAAAATGGAATGTTAACTTTGCTCCAGGGAATGAAATCTTGACTAAGGTATGGACAACCAATCTCAGGTCAGGTTAATACCAATCAATTCAAATTAATTGCATATATTTTATTGTGTTCCCACTATATCCCAAGAATTGACAATACAACAACAAACACATCAGCAAATTTGAGCCTTTCACAAACTGTTGATGGTACTAATTCAATACTTATAAACATTAACAGAGTAAACTGTGACATAGTGAAAAAATCCATCTTTGCAGATTTCTATGGAAGAGTATGAAATTGCTTGTCTATTAGATAAAAAGTTTCCTGTATGCTATACCAGAAAAAACTTTGCAACACCTTCAGCAGTTTTCATTCAGTCACATCATATCTCCTGGCATACTGTAGAGAGCATTCTACATTCCAAAAGGAAACAAAGCCAACTATTCATGCATGTGTACAAAAATACAGGGTTTGACTAAAGATGTATTTTTATTTCTTTCATTTTTTTGAGACTCTAAGTAATCATTTCTCCCTTCCCTTTCCTCCCTCTAAACCTTACCATAACTCCCCTGCCCTGCTCTCTTTCAAATCCATGGCCCCCTTTCCATTATTTATTGTTACATATACATGTGCATATGGACATACCTATATATTCCTAAACCTAAAATTGCATCCTTCTCAGTCTCTATAATGTTACTTGTATGTCTTTTTTTCAGGGACTGACCATTTGGATAGCCAATTGGTGTGTTCTTCCCTGGGGAAGACTACTTCTCCAGCTCCCATTAGTGCTTAGTTGCCCTTAGTTCTTTGTGTAGGGTTGAGACCTCCTTGTGGGCTTCTCACTGTCCATTTTACCATCTCTGCTGTTGCTGCCCTCATTCAGTTCATGTTCAGGCCATCATGTTGGTGAGACTTTATGGGTATAGCTTCTCACATTCCTGGGAGACAAAATCTCACAGTCAACTCCCGGATCCTCTGGCTCTTACAATCTTTCTGCCCCCTCTTCTGCAATATTTCATGAACCTTGGGTATAGGAGTTGTGTTGTAGATGTATCTATCTACTTTTGTGCTCCACAACATTGCCTTTTAATTGGTTGAGATTTTCTGTGATGGCCTCAGTATGTTGCAAAAAGAAGTTTCCTTGATGCGGGGTGAGGACTATAATCAAAGCTTTAGTTTGCTTAGGTCATTGAAAAAATATGGAAATAAGTGAGCAAGCCTTCAATTCAATGAGTTAAATTCTGTTTTTCAATTTCCCTCAATAGAACGAAGTGCTATTTTTGTTAACATATGATAGTGTGTTTTGCTTGATGTTTCCATATATAAAGATCATTTAACTCACCTCATACTGCCCTCTCTTGTTCAATGTCCATCCATGATATCTATTCATGGTCATTCCTCTACATTTTCCCTTCTTATAAGAAGACAGTAAGTAACAGTGGTTTAGAGCCCACACAAATTAGAGCCCATCTAATTTACTATCATGGCATCCTTAAAGAATTTCTACATATAGTCACATTCTTGGGCACTAGAAGTTAGGTGTCAACATATAAATATGGGAGACACAATTTTATCTCTAAAACCTACTAAGCTTAAGTGTATTTACTTAGTCAACTTATGATCAATGTTTCTCAAAACGTTAAAGTTTACTCTTCTTTTTAGATTACTTATTTATATATTTATTATCTTGAATTTCTTATTCTCTTACGTGTTAAAATTTCTGAGAACAATTATTTGGTTCCTTTTCTATTTCTACACTGAGGGATACTTTATTATTTATAGAAAGTGAACATTTAATGACAACCTAGTGACTAAATTTCCTGTAACTTTTAATGCTTTAAGATTTTTTGTCTTTCTTCACTCTCCAATAATTCAGCATTTGTAAGATAAACATTCAGTTTTAATTGAGAAAGATTTTATAAAATGACCATCCATACTATAAAAGGAAGATGTTTGCTGCAACTAAGTAATAATCCATTTTTATATATTTTAATAATACTTTGATAAATTGGTATAGTCTATTTTGATTATATTCACCATCTCCCAATTCTTCCCAGGTTCATTACCCGGTGAACACCCACAAAATTTGGTATTCTAATTCATTTATTAAAACAAAATCCACTGTAATTAGTGATGACTACATACTTGTCATCCATTGGAACCTGTTCAACCTACCAGGGGCCATACCCTTAAAGAAAGATAACTCTTCCTACCCTGGCAGCTGTCAATTACCAAGAGCTCCTCTGGTTGTCTCTATGGTGGGAACTTTTTTTTTTAATGGCTTGACTTGGAACTGGTCTTATGCAACTTTCTTGTTGCTTCTGAAGTCATTTCTTCACTGTAGTTATCCATAGCATCTGCTTCTTATACTTTTTCTGCCTCCTCTTCCAAAATGATACCTAAGCTTTGAGAGTAGAGTGTATGATACATATATTCCACTTAGGGTTGAGAATTCTTTAATCTCTTAATCTCGGTATCTTCACCAGTTGTGTTTCTTTCTCTTAATCGCCACGTATGGTTAAAAGAAGCTTCTCTGATGAGGTTTGAGAGATTCACTAGTCTACTTTATAGTGATAAATCATCAGGAGTCAGCTTAATACCTTGTCCCTTTAGCAAAGTAGTAGGTTCTACCTGGGGCCTATGATTGTCTAGTCAAAGGTTCTTGGCCCAATAATGGTGCTATATATTATTTCTATCTTGTGAAGTAGGATTTAAATCCAATTAGAAAGTGAATGGCTATTCCGATGCTATTCATACCACTATTGCACCAGTGAACACATCTTGTAAGCCAGGTCTTTATTGTAGCTTCCAGAGTATACAGTAAGTAAATAAAACTGATGATTATTATTTTTCTTACCTGAAATTTATATAGCATTTACAAGAAGTTCATATAGCACTTTTTTTTTTAACTTCACAAGCTGGCCAGTAGGGATGATGTCAGAGATTTGGACCAACTTGATCTTTCCTTGTTTTATGACTCAAGTATGTGGTGTCTTCAGCAGTTGGACCTTCCTGTCAAGTTCTGGGGTGTTAATCAAGAGCAATGCAAAAGTATGAATATTTTGGGGTTCTATAGAACATCATTGATCAATAGCTCTAGTAGTGGTAACCATCAATAGATAAATGGATAATAAAAACATGGTACATTTATATGATGGGATATTGTTTATCTGTTAACATAAATGAAAATTTCAGCTAAATGGATAAACAACAAATTTCAAGTGAAGTAGTCCAGATCCAGAAAGACAAGTACAGTATGTTTCCTCTCATTTGTGGATGTGAGCTTTGAGTATTTAGACATACATATTTCATTTGTAATGTTCACAGCATTCAGGATATTAGAAAGAGGCTATCTGGGCCTAACAAGGAAGAGGAGATAAAACATTGTGATATAAAGTGGGAAGAGGAGTAAGGTAACCAGGAAGGTTAAACAGGCTGACATATGCAAGATCAAGGCATAGTAGGGTATTTGGAGAGGGATAAGTAACATTAAAATACTATTAAAAAGTCACATGAAAAACCACTACTGTAAAATCTTCCTAAAATATAAACATATACATACATAAAATGAGTTTAGATGGAATTACCCTGTAACAGGGCAACAATGACCCTACTAGACAGCACAGGCTAACAAAAGACCACCATGCTGTGGGATGGTCTGTATGTCAAAAATGTTGCTTATTGGTCAATAAATAAAGCACTGATTGGCCAGTGGTCAGGCAGGAAGAAGTATAGGCGGGACAAGGAGGAGAGAAGGCTGGGAAGGAGAAGGCTGAGGAGACACTGCCAGCCGCCACCATGACAAACAGCATGTGAAGATGCCGGTAAGCCACAAGCCATGTGGCAAGGTATAGATTTATAGAAATGGATTAATTTAAGATATAAGGACAGTTAGCAAGAAGCCTGCCACAGCCATACAGTTTGTAAACAATATAAGTCTCTGTGTTTACTTGGTTAGGTCTGAGCGGCTGTGGGACTGGCGGGTGAGAGAGATTTGTCCTGACTGTGGGCCAGGCAGGAAAACTCTAGCTACACCACCATTTGTTTTCAAATCTGTCCTTTTATACTTCATAACTTCTTAAGAATATTCACAACTATATATGTTACACACATATACATATGTATCAATATTTAAATATAACCTGATTTGCTTTAGTATTGCCTGTGTGTATATATTTTAGGACTAGTCACTTGATATTGGGTAACCAATAAAGGGGGCTTATCCCTGAGGAAGGCTAATTTCCCCTCCTTCAGAAGTTCTTAATTGCCTGTAGCTCTTTGTCTCTGGGTGGGGTCCCTTGAGACTTCTTACAAAGACTAAGGGATTGTTGGGTTGACATGGGTTTTCTAAAGCTACAAAACTGATAGAATGAATATATGTTACAAAACGGATATGTGTGTGTGTGTGTGTGTGTATACATATATATGACAAAAATATACATTACATTGTCCTACAAGATGTTGGCTGAGTAATCCAACAATGGGTGTCTGTATAATAACCTAGCAGCTTCTCAGCCATTAAGCTGGATGGATTCAGCAATACTAACAACATTGACAGCCTGGATGATTCCTAGAGGTTGGTCTTCAGTACATACTTAAAACCTCGAGAAACTAGGCCCTGATGTCAACACAGGATTCTAACAGCAGCAGCAACAATGAGAAACAGACATGCTCAGTAGTAGAAAGTCGAAGCAAGTAAGAGAGCATCTTAGCTTTCTTCTCAAACCTCTTTCTAGCTGGGCTGCCATAGGAAGGCACTGTCCTCTCTGAGGAAGGCTCTTCTCTTCTCATTTAACATTCCATGCAAATATCCTTTAGACCTGCCTGAAGGAATGTTTATTAGCTGATTATAGATCCAATAAAATTGACATTAAACATTAATGAGGATAGGTCCATCATCACCAATTTCATACATACCTACATCTCTTTATACCATGCTTAATTTCCAAATGAACACAATAGCAATGCTATAATTCCACCTATTTATAATATTATTATCCAGCATACTACTAAAGTACACTATTCTTCCCCTAGAATATATGAGAAAGATAATTATTCTTTAAGCCCCCAACAAACTAAATGGGATAATGTAAACTTATCATCACTTAAATACTAGCATAATCTCAATTAGTGTTATTACACATGGTAAACATAAGGGAAATAAAATACAAACAAATACCTGATTATTTTTATTATATGCACATACATATTCTAAATAAATAAGATGTGAGTATACATGCCAATTAAAATCCTTATTTCTTCAATTTCTCATGTATTTTTAGCTGATATAAGTACCATGTTCTACCACCCATCCTGTGTTTCCTCCACCCTCAACAAGTACCTCATCAGAACTTGATTCTTTGACTTAGAGAGGGTTGCCTAAACCTTCATTACTAAGAGTCTGGGGCATTTATCATCCTGCCCAGATTGTTCTCCTATTGAAGTTAATAATAGAACATGGAAACATCAAGAGATGCCCAAAAGTATCTCTTGCACTCCAGACATACTCTTTTCTCAGATCATTGTGGAGAGGCAATCTAGTTTCCCCTAGGTTGCCTTGAATAACCGTGCCTTCTAACACGCAATTTCTTAGCTTCTTGAGGCAAGGGCTTTAGGAACACAAAGTTTCCATGAAGACCTTACTTTCCAGTTCAATGGAAAGTTTGCTGTGCCTCTTGGCAGAATAGAAGATCTTACTTTCCAATTCAATGGAAAGTTTGCTATGCTTCCTGGCAGAATAACCTTCTATTTGTAACGAAAAGCACCAGACTAGCAGAATACAACATTATGGGGACAGGGAGCAGAAATAGTCATATTGGGTACCTTTCTCATTTTCACTTCTTAATGTCTAGACTCATTAATTGTACCTGGGATAGAAACAGTATTGTATATCAGCTGTTGATTCAGAGCATTTAAAACCTTTTGGAGACCCTTAATCCATGCAAACCACCAGGTCAATGACACTTAGTTGGTCCTATAACTGTACCTTTAAAAGGCCATTTTACCATTCTATAAGGCCAGTTACTTCAGAGTAGGAATGAAAATCATAGTATCAGTGAATTCCATTTTCTGTGTTTTCTGCATTAGTTATTTTTCCAATTATGATAGTGATATACCTCACAATAGTAATAGGAAGGGTTTATTGTGGTTTACTACTACAGGGCATACAGTGCACTATGGCAGAGAAGGTATGGTAAAACAAGTGGGCCACATCTCTTCACAATATATGCATTCATCAAGGAAGAGTATTGAATGGTAGTATTCAGTACTTCCTTTCTCCTTTTTATGCATTCTAAGACCTCAGTCCTTGAAACAGTAGCACTCATATTTAGAATGAATTTATCCATCCCAATTACCTAGTGTAAAAACTATCTCAAAGACATGATCATAGGTGTGGTAGTATGAATGTAATTGGCTCCCACATACTAACAGGGAGTGGCACTATTAGGACATATGGCCTTGTTGGAGAAGGTATGGCCTTGTTGGAGGAAGTGTGTCACTGTGGGGGTGGGCTTTCAGGTCTCCTATGCTCAAGCTATGCCTAGCTCAGTTCATTTCCTATTGCCTCCAGATTAAAATATAGAACTCTCAGCTCCTTCTCCAGCACCATGTCTGCCTGCACACTGCCGTGCTTCCCGTCATGATGATAATGAACAAAATCTCTGAACTGTAAGCCACCCCAATTAAATATTCTCCTTATAAGAGTTGCTGTGGACATGGTGTCACTTCACAGCTATATTAACTCCAACATAATAGATTTGTTTCATTGTGAACTTAAATCCCTTCAGGTTGAAAATTATGATTAACATGCACACATGTTATAAAAACCTCAAGTCACTTCTGGGCATTAAGCATTGTAAATCAAGAAGGGAAAAAATTTCAGTCACTCAACAAATGATATTAATATTAATCTTGAACATTGTTATTAAGATAGTTGAATGTCTGTGGCAAAAATACCATCTATATTTTAATTGAGAAAATATAAACATAGTCAATTAAAGTGATGAGATTCTCTGTGCTAATATTGGGAGAAATTAAATAGCTTAGCATCTGATATAAATTATTTAGCTCCTCAAATTTCCAAATTACTACTGTCTAGATTATACAGTATAATTACACTCAATGACTAAGTGAAAACTACTTTCCTTCATTTTTAAAAGGTGGTACACATAAGAATTCACTCAAGTTCTTATAGCCAAGATTGTTTGGTTCATCTCATTAATTAAATGTAATCACTAAAATATCATAGGCTGATGAGATGACTCAGCATGTATGATTAGATTCCTAGGTCTCACATAGTGGTTTGACAGAATCAACTCATGAGTTGTCTTCTGACTTCCACACACATGTGATGCACATTAATGTCTATATTCATACACATATACACAATGGTGGTCTACATTTAGCATCATTGTGTCAGTGTGCGTGTGTAAGAAGGTACATAGTATCATAAAGTCCTTCTAGTATAGTTGCTAAAATCAGAGAAAATCCAAATAAACAACTTATTGTTGCACTTCAAGGCTTTAGAAAAACAAACAAACAAACAAAAAAACACACCACAAAACAGTAGTCATACAAAATAATCAAAATCAAAGCAGAAATTAATAAAATAGAAACAAACAAGGAACAAAAGTCCAAAGAATCAAGGAAACAAAGAATTGGTTCTTTGATAAGGGAAACAATTTTGACCAAACCTAATTCAAGTTAATTAAAAGGTAAAAAAAGACTCTAATTAATAAAATTTGATATGAAAATGAGACACCATAACAGATATCAATGAAATTCAGAAAATCATGAGGTCATGCCTTAAAAACCTATATTCCACTAAATTGGAAAATCTGAACAAAATAGATGAGTTTCTACAAACATATGACCTACCAAATGTAAGCCAAGATGAAGTAAGTAACCTGAACAAAGCCACACAACTGACCATGGGATTGGGACAATAATAAATACTTTGTCAACAACATCAAATTAAACCTCATGGCTCACTGCAGAATTCTACTAGACTGACACCAGTATTACTTGATTTTTTTCTGTAAAATAGAAAGAAAAAGAAAACTTCTAAACTCTGTATGTGAAGTCAGTATAACCTTGCTACCCAAACCAGAGAAAAACAACAAAAAGAAAATATTACAGTTCTCAAACTATTTATCTACTGGTTGTATTATTGTATTTTTGTCTATGTCTCTCAGGCTCTGCAAAGAATCACATAGTTCTTTACTTTAGAATGTACAGAAGGGTAAAAATAAAAGCTTGGGGGATTTTGAAGATAGTGAGACAAGGAGCTTACCTAAGTTCTAACAGACAGTGCTAGTAAGTTTACCTCAAAAACAATGTGAACAAAATGTTCACAATTCATTTTCTAAGGTTAAATTTAGATATCATCATCCTTGCTGAAGAAATTTTCAAGTCACCCATTTATCAGTCTTTCCCCCATCTAAATGTCTTGCTGGGGAAATCAATCTCACTGAAATGCTCATGAACTTTATGGCAATTCAGTAAGTCAGAAAGTTGAAGTAGGGAAGACTTTGTCTTGGAAATGACCACCTGATGTGATTTTTTTTTCAAGATCATTTATCAAACATGTTGAGCTATTCCAGAAAGAAGCAGTGCCTTGGTTTTTGGCTCTTTTCCTGGAAGACATAAAATGTTGCTTAGAACCTCTGGAAAGTTTAAGTTGATGCTTGGTGTGTTATTTTTCCTGTGAAAAATGGTAGTGCATTGGTGAATCATTCACTGTATTTGAATCCTCATCATTACTTATAATAGTTATCATAATATCAGGTCAAAGTCATGAGACTCTCCAATGAATAATGATGTACAGATATAAATCGATAAATGTATTCCATCCATCCCTGGTCCCCACAACTCTTGCTCACATAAACCCTCCTCCTTCTCACCAATTGGACTCCCGGAGCTCCACCCGCGGCCTGAACATGGATATCTGCATCCAGTTCCCTCAGTCACTGGATGGGGTTTCTAGCACGACAATTAGGGTGTTTGGCCATCCTATCCCCAGGGTAGGTCAGTTCGGGATATTTCTCGACTATTGCCAGCAGTCTATTGTGGGGGCATCTTTGTGGATTTCTGTGGGCCTCTCTACCACTTTGCTTCTTCCTATTCTCATGTGGTCTTCATTTACCATGAACATTCCTTGTGTTCCCTCTCTGTTCTTGATCCAGTTGGGATCTCCCGCTTCCCCAAGTTCTCTTTCCCTCGCCCCTTGCCCCTCATTACCCCCACTCACGTCCAGACTGTTCATGTAGATCTCATCCATTTCTCCGTCATTGGGCGATCCCCATGTCTTTCTTGGGGTCCTGTTTTCCAGGTAGCCTCCCTGGTGTTGTGAGTAGCTGTCCAGTCATCCTTGTTCCACAACTAGTATTCTCCTATGAGTGGGTACATACCATGTTTGTCTTTCTGAGTCTGGGTTACCTCACTCAGGAGGAATACAGGGATGAGTGGCCAAACAAATGGAAACACATGAACTGTGAACCAATGGCTGAGGGGCCCCCAACTGGATCAAGCCCTCTGAATGGGTGAGACAGTTGATTGGCTTAATCTGTTTGGGAGGCATCCAGGCAGTTGGACCGGGTCCTGTGCTCAGTGCATGAATTGGCTGTTTGAAACCTGGGACTTAGCAGAGACCCTTGGCTCAGCCGGGGAGGAGGGAACTAGACCTGCCTGGACTGAGTCCACCAGGTTGATCTCAATCCTCGGGGGAGTCTTTGCCCTGGAGGAGATGGAAATGGGGGGTGGGCCGGGGGGGAGGGGGGCGGGGCGGGGGGGGGGAGAAGGGGGGAATCTATGGCTGATATGTAAAGTTGAATTATATTGTAAAATAAAATAAAATAAATTCAAAAAAATAAAAAATAAAAAAAATTAAATAAATCGATAAATGATGGATAGATAGATGATTGATTGACTGATAATCTTATCCTTATTGGGGCTGGGTTTGACTATGTGAAATGCATTGGAAAACTGGGGATTTACATTTTATTCTATGATCTAGCTCAGGCTTTCTCAAGTTCCTATATTCTGCTACAAGTAAAGCATGCCCAATGTCTCATTGTGCTCAAGCTGGTCTGACAGAATACTGTAAGTAGGTGTCATAAGGAGCCAGAATTTGGCTTGGAAGCCCATAACCAAAGGACTAACAGACAATGGGCATTGTGAGGTTCACTTTCTCCTGCACATATTTGATCTTCTCAGTCTTTACATGGCTGAAATGGCACAGAAGCTTTTAGGAGATTTGACATTAATCCCATTCCTGATGGTTTCACCTTCACAACCTAAATACTCAGCAAAGGTCTCTTATCACATTGGATACCAGTTTCAAAATGTAAATTATTAGTGATGTAAACATTCAGATCCAAATAAGTACAGACCTTCAGACTGGGAGCTGAAATGAAAGAGCACATTGTAGCAGATTCATAGTCCATTTCCAACCTGTAGCACTATTAGAATGGGTCTAGTGTCTTCAGAAAATGTGAATAATAACTAAATGCTTTGTATTGTATGGGACAAACTTCCGTTTTGAGGAGTTTTGCTTGGTATATAGTATTATTTTGTAAAAGCTAGAAAATGCACTGGTAAGTACCTTGAGAGTTTCAAGAGATCTAATATTCTAAAAAAAAAAACAGATGAAGAATGAGTATTACATAATGTGGTATGACAGTATGAAGTTATGTGGATAGGTAACAATTCTTAGCTGCATTTATTCATGATACATTGACAAACAATATAATTCAAGCTGAGACTCTTCCTAGTAAAAGGTTTTCACATGGAACCTCTTATTGTCATTTTATTGCTGATAGTATTACTAAAAAGTAAACCATCCTAGCAGTTTAGGCTCAAAACCCTTCATCTAAGTCACAATGTTCTTTGCTGAACATATTTTTATACTTATGAATATATTTTATACATTCTTAGATTTTTAGTAAATAAATACTTTGAACTAGAAATTGTTAGTCTGTTCATATAAAAATCATATTCCTCGTTTTTCTGAAGGATATTTTGTTTGGTTTTTTTTTTTTTGGTGTTGTTTTGTTTTATTTTGTTTTGTTTTCAATACAGGGTTTCTCTATGTAGTTTTGGTGCCTGTCCTGGATCTTGCTCTGTAGACCAGGCTGGCCTCGAACTCACAGAGATCCACCTGGCTCTGCCTCCCGAGTGCTGGGATTAAAGGCAAGCGCCACCACTGCTCGGCTTTTCTGGAGGATTCTAAGTGAGCTGCCAGTCCTGCTTCATTATCTGCTTCTTTGCATTCCTAAAAGATTCCATATGTAATACAAGCTTACTCATTTCCCTCTCAGCACTCAGTTTTCTGAAGTTCCTGCATCATGTAGTCTGTGCAAAATCTAAAGAGTCTTAGATAAATCATCACCCCATTAATTCAACACATTTAAACTGAGGTCCACAGAGGCTAAGTGATCTGCTCAAGATCACACTCTGAGCAAGCAGCTACAGCTAGAAGCTAAGACGTCTTCCTCATTGTTTACAAAGCAGGCTGTGTGATTTTTTCCAAATGCAGATGAATAGCCTATGCACTTTGATTTATTTGAGTATAGAGAGGCAGGAAGAATTCTAGGAACTATGTCATTTGAATTACAGAAACACTTAAGATTTGGATTGCCTAAGGAAGGGCCTGAGTGGGGGAAAAAGCATCTAAAATACTAAAGTGTCTCCATAACTTACTTAAATAATTCTTAGGAAACACTTAAGTAAATGTGCCATAACTTGCACCTGTTGGTCACAAGAGTCTAGCTCACGTGTCCAAAAGTCAAAAAGGTATACACAGGAAAGTCAGTTGTCACATGTAAACTTCATGCTGTACATAGTTTAATAAAGTTAATTAATAAAACGGCTTTAGATATCTACTATACAGAGAATAAAGAGATGGCTCTAAGGTTACATGTGCTTGCTGTTCTTCCAGACGACCATAGTTCAGTTCCTAGTACCCAGGTTGGGCAAATCACAATTTCCAGTGATGTCCATCCCTAGAAGATCCAAAGTCCACTTCTGGACTGTGAAGGCATCTGCACTCACACATGTACAGGCACATATACAAATAATTTTTTTTAAAAAATCTATTACTTATTTAGGAGAAAACAAATACAACAACAATTAAAGAAAAAGAAGCCATGAATTTGTGAGAAAGGGAAAAGGGAGTTGCAAGGAAGGGAAGGAATTTGAGGGAGGAACAAGATGGTGGAAATGCTGTAGTTACATATTTATTTATTTACGATTTTTTGAGACAGCATTTCTCTGTGTAGCCCTGCTGTCCTGGACCTCGCTCTGTAGACCAAGCTGGCCTCAAACTCAGATATTCACCTGCCTCTGCCTCCCAAGTGCTGGAATTAAAGGCATGAACCACCACCTCCTAGACATAGTCTAATCTCAAAAAAAAAAAATCTACTGTATAGGTAGTATTATCAAAGTATTACCCATGAGTGGTATCAAGATGAATATAGCAAGGTAATTGTTCTTAAAGTTTTCATACTAAGACAGAGTTTCATATATCCTAAGATGGTCTAAAACTTACCATGTGGCTAAAGATGACTTTGAATTTATGGTCCTCTCTTCTCTACCTCCAAAATACTAAAATTACAGATATGTCTAGTTTGCCTGGTGTTAGAGATCAAACCTAAGTCCTTGGGCATGTTCTGCAAGCACTCTACCAACTAAGGTGTATATCCAGCCCTTTACAAATTTTTCACAAAAATGCTTTGTTTATAAAAACTTACTCAGAAATAGTACAATATATTTCTTGTCTGTCATCTATCATCTCTAATTCTCTTTAAATTTCAAAATTCCGATCTTGTTGAACCTAGTGGAGAAGCTTGTTCTACCAGAGGGTGTGGCATTAGTTACCAGGGGTTTCCTCTTTACATTGATTTGCAAAGTTGAACATGGTTTTCATGCAAAACACACTTAAATGTTATATTAGCATTTTCCCAACGCTTCCTCTCCCCATCTGTGTTGATCAGCATTTAAACAGGTCCAATAAAGACATTTTTACATTATCTTTTCAAATAGGAGCCAATGTTAATTTAGCAGCAATTACGGTGAGTGAATGGAAATAAAGTACGTGACTCTTCACTCAATTTACATGGGTTAATATTAATTCCTAGCTAGTAATTGCTTTAGCAGCTGTAACAACAAAGGGGCTTATGACACCATATGCCTACTTACGGCATATGCCGGCACAGTGATGCTGAACTTAAAATACTATTCTTTGGAGAAGAGGAGAGGAGGCATCATATCAACAAGACATGCTGTTTCCTCATTGTAAAATAAGTTTTATTTCCTCCCAGAACTATATAGAATAAAGCCAGACATCAGGACTGACAAAACTCATGGCTTTAAATGTAAAGAAATGATAAAAAAAAAAAAGACACGTTTCAAAATGCCATATCTGTAACTCATATCTGTTACTTCCTTTAAGGCTTGGCCTACAGTTCACCTTAGAAAGAAACCTTCCTTTCCCTCCCCATCTGTGAGTAAGGTGACCTTATATTTTATTGTTAACTGGAACACTGTTGAGAGGGAAACAGTGCTATAAATAATGGAGTCAGGACAGCAGGTGTTTCCAACTGTCCCTGCCACACTATCTATGAAGCAAGCAACATCCCTTCAACATTCTAATAGTGTTTCCAACAGGTATTATGTATTTGACATTCAGCATATACTACTATTTATATTTTACACATATATCTGTGGCCTCAATTTGGCTCATAATATCCTCAGGAGCAGGTAAGATGTCTTCTACCTTTTTTTTTTTTTTTTTTTTTTTTTTTTGGTTTTTTGAGACAGGGTTTCTCTGTGTAGCTTTGCGCCTTTCCTGGATCTCGCTCTGTAGACCAGGCTGGCCTCGAACTCACAAAGATCCACCTGGCTCTGCCTCCCGAGTGCTGGGATTAAAGGTGTGCGCCGCCACCGCCGCCGCCGCCGCCACCGCCCAGCAGTCTTCTACCTTTTCTTTCTCCAGAGGCTAACATAAGCCTTACACACATTATAGACTCACAGCACATGTTTGAAAGTAGTTTGAGTATCCTGCATTATAATCACCTAGAAAAACTGAACCACGCTGGCTAAAGCAACTGCAGAGGCCGAGGAGTCCTAGATCTTCAGTCTGCAACCTGGTCACTCAGGAGAGCCACAGGGTAGTTACAGTCTGAAAGCTGACAGGCTCCTGGTGTGAGAAGAGTTGATCCTTCTGTGCCAGCTGATACAGCTAGGCAGGAGGAGCTACTTCCTACTGGTAGAACAGACAGAAAATTTCATTAAAACTGACTGGATTGGAGTAACTCCTGATAGGGAGAACAAACTGCTTTATTCAGGCTACTGATTCCATTGTTAATCTATTCCAAAGAATACCTTTAAAGATGCACTCAGAATAATGATTGACAAAATTTCCTGGCACCCCATGGCCAATTCAAGTTGACCAATAAAATTACTCTTCACTGTTGTATGATATTGCAGTGGCTACCACTTCTGTTAATATCAGCTCATCTTTACCTGTGTGGATTTATGTTATCTGCTTTATAAAAAAAGATCTTCATTTCTTCCACTGGATTTCCTCCAAATGCCTGCATTCCTACTTGTTAATACTATTAATACAACCTTAGAAACTATGACAATACAAATATGGGTGAAGCATCTCCCCCTTTAGAGAGCCAGAGGTTCTTATTTGGAAGAAGAGAACAGACAAATGAAAGATGACCCATAGCCAGGCAATAAACCATGTATTTTCTGCAGTTCAAACAGGAAAGAGAGAAGAAGGGGGTGTGAAGTGTGGACATTTTAAGTCTGAAAACTTGTTTGAATAAATTCCATGCGGTTTTAGAAACAAGCAGTTGATTCCAGTTCTGTGTGATCTCAAACTATAAGAACTTCATTTATTCTACTGCAAAATGTAATCAATAATAAAGCTTTCCATATATGTGTTATGGAACCAGAGCCGAGTGAGCACTCAGTAAACTGCATTAAAATTATTGTTGTCATCATGAGCATTTTCTTTTTCTTACATGAGCAATTGTGAGTTCTGCTATCACTACAATGTGGAGAATATTAAATCTAAATGATTGTCATTAAGAGTAAATGAAATACTATAAATCAAGAAACTTAGTTAAATAAAACAACTGAAGTAGAAGGATTAGTCTGATTATTATAACAGTAGAAATGTATTTTTCTTTGTGTTATATCACTGTGTCTATGATTCCATATATAATGATAATTAAAGGAGATGCCACCAAAAATCATTCAAAGAGCCACTATCTAAAACATATTCAATGTTTTGCTAGATTCCTTCCATATTTCCTTTCATGATAATACCTAATTAAGGTGATAATGTGAACAAAACTTACAAATATGAAATAAAAACAACAAGTGGAATATTGGCTTTAAAAAGCAAAGGAACTGAACACAAAGTGACAGAGACATTTTCATCTAGCCAGCATACAAGGATATCCCATCTCTTCAAAACCTGCAAAGGTCTCTAGTAGTCTTACACTCATTGATGACTTTCAGAAAAACCACTCACTCACATGTCAGGAAATAAATATGAAAATGCTCATTTGCTAGAACTAGGCAATGAATAGTATGATTTAGTTTAAAAAAATAGAAGCTTGTCATGGTGATGCCTGTCATGGTAATGCATACAGCTCAGGACTCAGGAAACTAAAGAGGACAGCAAGTTCAAGGCCAAACTGGACTACATAGCAAGACTGTTACAGAATATTTATTTAATGACACAAAGATGTGTTGCATTTGTTTAACTATGCAAAGATGTGTTGCATTTGTTTAACTATGCAAAGATGTGTTGCTGTGGATATCACTCTGTATGCAGTGAATGTGTTGCTCTGATTTGGTTGATAAATAAAACACTGATTGGCCAGTAGCCAGGCAGGAAGTATAGTACAGGCAGGACAAACAGAGAGGAGAACTCTGGGAACTGGAAGGCTGAGTCAGGAGATGCTGCCAGCCGCCTCCAAGAGAAGCAAGAAGTAAAGATACTGGTAAGCCACAAGCCATGTGGCAACGTATAGATTTATAGAAATGGGTTAATTTAAGATATAAGAGCTAGTCGATAGTTAGCCTGAGCTAATGGCTGAGCAATTTTAGTTAATATGAGCTTCTGAATGATTATTTTATAATTGAGTGCAGAACTGCAGGGGCTTGGCAGACGCAGAGAAAAACTTTCCACCCACAATGTGTTGCATTTGTTTATGTTGGGGACTATTTGTTTAACTATGTAAAGAAGTGTTGCATTTGTTTAATTATATAAAGATGTGCTGCTGTTTTACCTTGCCTGCCTAAGTTACCTGATTGGTCTAATAAAAATCTGAATGGCCAATAGGGAGGAAGGAAGTATAGGTGGGACTTCCTGGCAGAGAGAGTAAGAAGGAGGAGGAATTTAGGCTTGGAGAAGAAAGGAAAAGAGATGCCAGGATGTCACCAGGGGCCGGCCAGCCAGACACAAAGGAAGCAGGAAAGTAGGACATACAGAATGAAGGAAAGGTTAAAAAAAACCCAAGGCAAAATGTAGATGAATACTAACAGTTTAAATTAAGTTAAAAGAGATAGTGGGACAAGTCTAAGCTAAGGTCAAGCATTTATAATTAATGATAAGTCTCTATGTATTTCTTTGGGAGCTGCTTGGCAGCCCAAAGAAAATTCCAACTATAAATGGCACCCAACATGTAGCCTGAATTTCCACACAGGACCTGAGAAAGCTGGGGGAAAAAAGGATATGGCTTCTTTAAGAGCACTTGAGCAGCCAGGATGCTAAGTAGAAACAGAGCAGTTGGAGTATGAATACTCTTTTCTGACTAGTGCAATAATCTGGTAGATTCCTAGCTTGGTCATTGGAAGCCTTTAGAGATGGAGCCTTGTTAGAGAAAACAGATCCATTGACGTCATATCTTCTCTCAAATCTTTCTTATTTTGGGCCATCATGAAGTTAACAGTCCTGTACCTTTGTGCCCCCTCTTCCTTGATTCTTGGCCTCACCACAGAGAAGACACAGGGAGGCCAGGCAAAACACAGCAGGCCAATTCCTTACAAGAAACTCTTACAAGAAAGGTATTAGGTGTGGAGTTCTAAGGGTGCACTGGTATGGAATATCCTTTGGAGTAAGAGATTTATTAAAATAATTACTAATGCTATAGACTCAATCCCACATGGCAGAGTGAGGGTCCTTCTTATGGGTTTCAGAGGAAGAATGGTGAGGAGGAGACTGAAAGTTGTTGTTGTTGTTGTTGTTGTTGTTGTTTTAACTGTGATTGACCACTATTAGAGGTAACCAGGTAGTGATGAGTTAAAGAATGTCGGGTGATCCATAAGCATCTCTTCTGTCAGATCAATAATGAGGGGAGAATAAGAATTAAGAGAAACAATTTACATTACTTCTGGAAATCAGATTACTTCAGCATCTGGAATTCACAGTTCAAAAATATGAAGGGTCTGTAAACATGCTATGGCCCTGGGTATCAGATGATGTACGAAGGGAAGGCCAAATCAGAGATGCAGTAGAGACTATAAGAAACAAGAGATGCCAAGGACATGGACCTTTTGATGAGCAAAGTTGCATACAGTGCGCAGAACAAACCTATACGTGAGGTCCTAGGGGTTGAATTCCAGTAACCCATGGAGATCACATCCCATCACATGCTCCAGGACTTAGACCTGGATTGAACATTTTCTATGCTGAATGTTAGCCCTGCTTTATTCCCATTTCTCCATTCTAATCCCCATTCCTCCCTTTTGGAATCGGAATGTTTGCCCTGTGACTAGCACACCACTGCATATCAGAAATATGACGTCATAGTTAGGGTTACCACTCTGATGAAACACCATTACCAAAGCAGCTCTGAAGGGGAAAGGTTTATTGGGCTTACACTTCCTCATCGTTGTTCATCACCAAAGGAAGCCAGGACAGGAACTCAAACACGGCAGGAACCTGGAGGCAGAAGCTGATATAGAGGCCATGGAGGGGTGCTGCTTCCTAGCTTGCTTCACATGGCTTACTCAGACTGCTTTCCTACCTCCCAGGGTGGTCCCACCCATGGTGGATTGGGCCCTCCCCCATCAATCACCAATTGAGAAAATGCTCTACAGATTTGCCTACAGTGCTATCTTACGGAAACATTTTCTTAATTGAGGTTCCCTCCTTTCAAATGATTTTAGCTTGTATCAAGTTGACATAAAATTATACAGCACATACAGAATTTTTCTCTTGAGCAGTATAGAGGATAACAGACAAGAACTTTCAGGGGTGGAGGGAGATGGGGGGATGGGAACTTGAGGAAGCAGGTTGGGGCAGGGACTGAGTAGGAGAATAATGAAAGAGAAATCTTGGAGGGGGTGGCATTTCTGGGTTAGGGAGAAATCTGGTGCCAGGGAAACTCCCAGGAATCCACACAGATGACCCCAGCTATGACTCCTAGCAATAGTGTAGAGGGGGCCTGAACTGGCCTGCTGTAATCAGATTGATGACTAACCTAATTGTCATCAGAGAGCCTTTACCCAGTAACTGATGGAAGCAGAAGGGAGATCCACAGCCAAGCACTGGGCCTAGCTCCAGGAGTCCTCCTGAAGAAAGGGAGGAGGGATTGTAAGAGCTGGGGGTGAGGAGGGTGGGGGAAGTAGGGGATGTCAAGGTCATGACTGGGGAGCCCACAGAGAAAGCTGACCTGATCTCCTGGGAGTACCTGGACTCTGCGCAAACAGTTAGGGAGCCTGCATGAGACTGATATAGGCCCTCTGCATGTGTTGCAGTTGTGTAGCTAGGTCTGTTTCTAAGGCTTGTAGCAGTGAGATCAGGACCTGTCCCTTTCGTTTGGCTGGCTTTTGGGAACCTGTTCCCCATGCTGGATTACTTCCCCAGCCTTGAGGCATGGGGAGGAGCTGGCTCCTACTTCAACTTGATGTGTCATGCTTTGTTCAAGCCCTTGGGAGGCCTGCCCCTTTCTGAATGGAGATGGAGGAGGAGGAACAAGAAGGGGAGGGGAGTAGATGGGAGTGTGGTGGGAGGAAATGGGAGGAGAGAAGAAAGGAAAACTGTGGTCAGTATATAAAATAAATGAAAAAAAATGTTAAGTAAAATAAAATAAAAAAAAGAACTTGCCTTCAGTCTCTAAACAGGATTTGGACTCTTAAGAGAATGACAGGATTAAGACTTTGGGAACTCTTACAGAGGGAATGAAGACTTTGTGTTATGAATATGAGTCTGTGTGGAGAGGAAGGACATCAGAGGTGGAATGGTTTCATTCAGGTATGGACTATCTTCAAAAGAAGCTAACGTGTTTAAGGGTTGGTTTCTAGCTGAGGATCCAACCACGGAGATGTGAGCAAATCATGAAAATTCTGACCTTTTTAGTGAATTACGCCATTGATATAGTCAAAACTTGACAACAATATTAGGGGGTAATGGAGACTTTTCAAAAGTAGAGCCTCAGTTAAATATATTGTCAGGGTCAGATCCTAAGCTCCACTCTGCATAGTTCTCATCATAAAGTAGAAAATTCTTCTTTTCTGTGTTCTGTCCACCACAGATCCACATCGATTCCAAGCAACCCTGGATAAAAAGTTCTAGGTCATGATCCAAAATAAATATTTCCTCACGTAAATTGATTTGGGGAGATTTTTCAGTTATTTAAAGCCCAAATAATGAATTAATTATAATTTGTTATATTTACGTTAATACATAAGGATACTTTAAGTGATTTGTAAAATTTATTCATGAGTATTAGATGAAAATGATAACAAACTATAGTAGATATTCAAGTATATAGTCTTATAACTATGGATTTGGGGTACATAGGAAAGGAATATGAGACACTGATATTATTCAGATTGATTATTATGGCTCAGTCCAAGAGGTGCTGTTCAGTGAGATTGTCTTGAATATTTAGTGTTGAGGTAAGTCATGAGCATGAGAAAGTAAACTGATGATTGTGATTTTTCCACGTATAATTTAGCTAGAACAGCCTTTTGGTTGCTATGCCTTGGAAAGTTCTTTAATTAGTTTTGTTTCTTACTTTAAAACTCTGCTAAAAATAATTGAAACTTAACCAACATTTTTTTTTTTGCATTAAGATGCTACACCTGCTTTTCCTTTGGTAGGAAGTCCTTGTTGTCTTACAGATACTATTATTTAGAACATGAATTCATTGTGCAGTTAAAATAGGTATGAGAGAAATCAACTTGACATGGCTTTGGCCCTGAAGGTATTTTTCTGGAAATAATTTTAAATACATTCCTGCTATGCTTAGCTGTCAGACACATTTCGTCAAAAAGTAGTGGACAGGGAAAAATTCAGATTCATTGAGAAGTGGATATTTCAGCTTCCTTTCTTTCACACTCTCAGCTACTTTTTCCCCCAAGTCCCCCACCAACACTTACTGGCGAAATACACCAAAATTGCCCGATGTATCCTGTTCCAAGTAAGAAACTTAACGTTGAGCCTTTACTCTTCATCTTCAAAGACCTGGCAAACATTAAATAATTAATCTGCATGATGCATTTGAGAACTAGTGTACATCATTATCACCGTGTCAAAAGTAGAGGCTCTCTGAAATGAAATAATCAGCCTAGGGCTACACAAGTTATTATCAGGGGTGGACCAAAGTGCTCTGTCCCTTTCTCATCTTGAGACCTCATTTCATCTGGCCCAATCCTAAAATGAATTCATGTTTTCTTTCTGCATAATTTTTGTTGAAGCAACAATGTATTCTCAATATAATTTGTGTATTTGTGGTAAAGAATTTTGATGTTGAAAACTCAATTTTAGTAGCCAGTATGACATTTACACAAATTTCCTCTCAGCTTGTTCTCATAGTGAGAAACAAATGTCACTGTGTGTGTGGGGTGTGTGTGTGTGTGTGTGTGTGTGTGTGTGTGTGTGTGTGTGTGTCCTGACTTCGCCTCCCTGCTACAAGCATGTGCTTCTACACACAGCTTTTATGAGGGCGTGAAAATGTGAATTCAGGTCTTCATGCTTGTGCAGGAAACATTTTATTGATGGAAATCTCCAGAGTTCACCTATAACTAAAGATGAGACGATGGATATAATGGACAGAAAAACGTAGGTTTTTGTAATGAGAAAATAGTTGGTGAAGCTCGAAGAAGAAAACAAGCATCTCTACTAACATGTGTTGAACATTTAGTTCTTGCTGAGTACTGTATGTGACAAAGAATTAATCATACTCTAAATCCCATGGGCTCAAGTAATACTCGCATGAATATTCACCTTTAAGTGCTAAGTTGTACTTACAAATAAATTTCTCAAATGAAGCACAGGTCATTCTTCCTGGAATCTCTACCCTAATTGCCTTGGAGTACCTATGTTTTATACCTCCAAAGTTAAGACAGAGCCATGCTGGCACTTCTCACAAAATTATTAGAATTTTACTCTCATCTTGTCCAACTGATAAACAGCCTTTGGTGAGCTGGACTCATGTTGCTTGTCTGCTAATTGGCCAGTTATATTCATCGGGTGTTGCTGAGCCTCCAAACAAATTAAGGTTAATTGGAATCAGGAATGGATCAGCAACCTTAGTACTCAATCTACTTAGCGGCTCCCTTCAACTCATTACTTTCCTTTTTTGTTCATTTTAGTTTTCTGCACAAAGTGTAGTTCTTTCTTTCCCATTGCTATCTCAGCCTATCTCCTTCCTACTAGGATGACTATTTATTGCAAAATGTTTTGATAATAATTATGTGGGGGCAAGTGGCAAGTCACAATACAACAGGATCAACAGAGTTGACACCTCCAATATATGACTCAGTGACTTTCAACTTTGCCATGATGCTTCAGTGTTAGAGCCATGGCTCGTTTTAATACGCACTATGGCAAATCAGAGTGAAGTAGTTCATGTGCATTGTTTTATTGTTCCAGCCAATGATCTTTATTCCTCTTTCATGAGCATATAAACACTGTCCTCAATTAACCTGACTGCAAAGTCCCTACTATGAACTCAACAATTTTTATTCAACAGAAAGAATCTGAAATATCTACTTCCTGCCAGCTCCTACTGTGAATTAAATTTAGAACTTTGAAAAATAGCTCTTTAGCTTGTGAAAACAGTATACTTCCCACTCAAGCCTCAGAGACAAGAAAGGGTGAAACAGTGAAAATTAATTTCAGGCAGAATTTCACTAATACTGTGATGATGTGTCCTAGGTTTTCTTTTATGAAAGTAAGTAAAACTTATACCTATGTAAATATGAAGATTGTTTTACTAGCTTCAGAGTGAGATTTCCCTAAATCACAAAAGCAACTGGCATTGCCATAGCCTCTTGGCAATTAAATGTAACATAGACTCCCATCCTAAGTGTGTGTTATGGCTACAGCAGCATTCAGAAGGGTGGATGTAACATACTAACCCTAGAGACATGCTCATCTCTTCACTTACCTCTTGAAGCTTCGATACATCCTTACTAGTAGCTCTCCCTAAATTCAGGCTCCTGTCCTTCAAAAAGATAGCAAATAGATTAGCAAATAGAAATACAGAGGTTCAACCCATGTGTTTTCTGTCTTTATCTGTTTCTCCTTTCAAAGGGTCCTGATTTGCTAAAAAGAGTAACCCCAGAAGTTAGGGAGAAAATTGCCAATAGTTTTTTTTTTTTCTATCATGTGAGGTCCAGGGAAGGTCTAGTGGTGGTGGAATTGGGGAAGAAATATAAGAGGAGTGGTGATAACCAAAAATGACTAGATGTTAACAAATGTCCCTGTAGGCACAACAAATCCCAAACAACTGTCAATATTAGTTAGTTATGTGGGTCTTTAATTCTTCTAGATTCCTTCCTGCTACAGTTTGTACCTCAATCACCAGGTTCCAATAATTAACCAGCTACTGTGTTTATCAATACTAATTCTTTTCCTTCATCTCCCCCAGAATACCACTAAGACTGGTATGTTCCACAGCTATAAAACAACATTCATAAGTGTGAGTATAATTGCATTTAAGGACAACAGATAATTTTACAATCAAAATGAATCTTAGTGATGTCTAGAAAATGATGGACTACTGTCTCCATTAGGAAGTTAGAGTTATTTTCTGTACATCTTCTAGCATTCTGTCATTGGGAGGTGGCCCACTGGTACCATGCCAACCTCAGATCTTCTTCCTTATTTCTTTAGCTTGACCTCTCCTCACTTCACAAAGTCTGTACTCTGTTTCCAGGTAGAAAGAATATTCTTTGTTCCTTTCCCACCCGAATCCATTTCAGTGTGCAGCCAGTAGATCTTGTCATATTGTACCAAAATAGCCCATCTGGACCTGTCAGTATATTTTTGTTAATATTAAAACTAATTGATGTGTAGATGAATTATGAGACTCCCTCACTGTATACAAGAATTTCCCATCTGAAATGCTCTAATGTAACTCTCCACTTGACTGTTTCCTTCTCATTGCCCAAGTCCTATTTTAAATACCACCTTCAGGGATGCTGTCCCTGTGGCACCGGTTATGCAATAAAGTAACTCTTTGACTAGGTTGTTGTGTTTCAGAGCAACCAGATCTTTTTCTCCTCTTCTCTTATTGGAATCTGTAGTTTCATATACATATCAGTGTCTAATTCTTCACCCATATGTTTTTATTAATCTCTAAACTCCTTGAGACAGTTATACATCTCTTTTCTTCCAGCTACGTTAAGTGCCAAGAAGTCAATAGATGTGTTCCTTCATTATTTCAAAATGAAGAAGTTAGTGCTACAAAAGAAGTATACAGTATCCATGAGAGTGCTGTAAAATACACACAGCAATTACTTGAAGGCTTTAGTGGCAGGGTTTGTTGATTCACAATCACATAAGAAAGTTATTTCTGCCTCAGTAGAGAAGATAAACCAATCATCCAAAGACATCCCAGTAATAGCAATGTAGGTGTGTCCCTTAACTGCAAAGAGTTTGATTATGACTGTGCTGCTCTTCTCCTTCATAATAAAATACTAAATTGCAAATCTCTCTTTTTTTTTAAATCTCTAGTGAAATGTACAGGGAAATATCTAACTGCCTGTTCAAGATGAAACAATAATTCCTAGGGAACCATAAATGATTGATAATATAAATAACTACCAATTTTATAGATTCTCTCTGAAACTAACATTTAAAAGCTTCTTAACATGTGAATGAAGACCAAGAGAGAAAAAAAAGGGAAAGGTCAGCCTTTGAGATTGCCTGACACGGGAACTCAATTAACATGGACAGCAGCAGCAGACTTCCCCGGGGCCAGAAGACATGACAGAAAATATGCAAAGTGGCCTTTGTTCACACAGTTCGGCTGTCTCACTCTGCACTTAGCACTCCTCCCAACAGTGCTGCCAACATAAATAGATGCATCAAAAGAATTGCTCAGTTCCACCACCACAGTTTTACCAAAGATACCTTTCCCTATATACACAGAACGACACACACACATGCACTCACATACCCACATACATAGCTCGAAAATAGCAAACTAGTCTGAGCTCAACTTCAACTTAGAGATAGATACTGCTAGAACTGTCAGTAACTCTTAACTGTTCTATGTACACACATACACCTCATGCTAAAGATGAGGGGAAACGTGGCTCAAAAATTTGGAGTCACAAATGTAAGCTCACAAAACAAGAAATATGTGACTGAAAATAAAAGTCCAAGTTTTGAACTCCAACTCCTGTGTCCTCCTACAACCCATCTATCTTAAAACTTACAAAGCAATGCATATGTTCTCATTGACTAATTCACTGCTCATCTCTGTCCCTTTGTTATCTCACTGTGATAACTACTCTCATATTAAAAGTGAAGATATTGAAGCTATACAAAATTGGATCTAAATCTTTCTTGTAGTCACACAGCTAGTGTGGAGGCAGAGCTAGATTTTAATGCTGGTATCTAATGAAAACTCACGTTATTCTCTACATTATTAAGTTATGAGGATTGGAAGAAAGACATGTAAAAATAAAGGAGTTCCTATTGAAAATTCCATTCTGTTTCATTTTCAAAATTCCTCAGAAATTATATGTAAAACAAAAAAAAACATTAAATCTATAGCACTTATTCAAAGTCATTCCCAGGCAGAGTACTTCCCAGATGGCCCAGAGAGAAAGGGAAAACCAAATAACAAAATTGCACACACCTGTAAAACACTGGGATGAGACTCTAAAGCTGAGAGCCCAGAACTCTGGGCTGATGCCAAGAGCTGAATAACAACAGGAGAGGAAAACCTGAGATTGTTATTAGTTGCTTTTGCTCCTTTTGGGGGCTCACCACCCAGCTCCCAAATGACTCATACATGGAGGCTTATTCTTAATTATAAATGCCTGGCCTTAGCTTGTCATTTCCTTAATTTTAAATTAGCCCCATCTATCTTTTTGCCTCTGGGCTTTTCCTGTTCTCTTCTGTAAATCTTACTCTTACTCTGTGGCTTGCTGTGTAGCTGGGTGCCTGGCCCCTGGAGTCCTCCTCCTTCTTTGTCTACTTCTTCCTCTCGTCTTACCTCCCAGATTTCTCCTTCTATTTATTCTCTCTGCCTGTCAGCCCTGTCTTTTTCTCTGTCCTGCTTCATTATTGGCCATTCAGCTCTTTATTAGACCATCAGGTGTTTTAGACAGGCATAATAACATAGCTTCACAGAGTTAAACAAATGCAACATAAACAAAAGTAACACACCTTAAAATAATATTTCCCAACATGAGACAGGACATCCACTAAACAAAAGACAGAGCTCTGAAGAAAAAGATCTCACAAGCCCTGAGCAATATGCACACCATCAATTCACCTTCAGAAATGATGGTATAAACTTTAGATATTTGCTTACATACTTAAATATCTCAGTTTCTTATCAACAAGCTTATTTTGAATGTGTTTCAAATGTACCTAGTCTACAAAATCATAAAAACAAAGGTAGAAGAGTGAAGAAAGGGGAGGCAACCAAATGTACTACAGAAATAGAAAGCCACACAGATAAGAATGACAGCATTAATAATAAGTATGATGTAAGGGGAGAAGAAAATTAAAATAAGCATCAGCCCTAAGACACATCATGGGCACAATCTCAGTGGCTTTTTGTCTCCTGATAATAAATGCACAGAGTCACCAGTCTGGTGAGTATAATTACTCATTTTAATTTTAGAGATGAAGAAACAGAGGCAAATATAGTTAATTTGTCTGAGATGGCGAAAAAACTTGTGGAATGGGTATTTGAAATTAAGCCATGGCCCTCTGGACTCCATTCTTTTAACCATCAAATAATTAAATAATACATAAAAAAGCTATACTTTCAGTAGGAAAAATAGGGAAAACACTCAAATATTTATTCCCAATGGAACATATATATTAGGTAATATTTAGTCAGATAAACCATATATTTAGTATTATAAATGTGTATAAATGTATCATTCAACATTCAGCAACATATATTACCTAAATATTATATTTAAAGAAACTACAAAGGAATATATATATTCTTTTTTATAAAATTTCAAAACAGGTATCATTAATCTGTGCATATAAAAGTTCTAAGAGCTTGACAATGGCTACCACAGCATTGCTTAAAGAAAACCAGGGAACATAAAGGCTTCTTCTGGAATAATGATGAGTTTTACACCTCTAACTCTGTGGTCATCACCCTAATGAATAAAGGAGCTATAAAGACTTGTATGTTTTTCTATTTGTAGCAACTACTGTGTATTAATATATTCTATAATATTTTATGCATTTAACACTTAATGTCAATAAATACACTAATAAGATAAAGTGTTTGACATTTTCAATTTGTTTGGCCTGATATAATCTGAGTTATTCTTTAAAATTCAAACAAGAAATATCAGTTAAAACTTTCAATGAATTTGACAGAAATTCATAGAGCGTGACAAATTATCATATATGTATGGATTCCCTTTGAAACATGCTGGTCTCAAGACTCCTGGAAAGAGAAGTAATTTCTATGAAATAATTGCAAGAAAGTGTAATTTCATCTCTTTACTTCTGTTTTAGTAATTCAACTTTTCATCCCATGCGCATGTGTGCATGTCTGCTAGTGTAGACTCAAGTGCTCCATAGCATATTCATCCACAGCAGAAGAACTGGGATTATAGACATGAATATCCCTGGCTCAGGGTGAGTTCTGAGGATCTGAACTCTGGATGCCTGACCAGCACTTCACCCACTAAGCACAAGTAATTCACTCATTGTGTAAGAAAATAACCATCACTGTGACACCATGTGCCAATAGTCAACTTCTATGAACTGAAAATAAGACTTGTTTTTGTGGAAGAGTACATGACATTTCTAGACCAAAGCTTTTGGGTAGAAGTATGGCTGGGGAGAATATAATACAGTTTTAAATATAATTTCATGCCTCAAGACATTTTAAATGCTATTCTTTGGGGCATTAGACCTTTATATTTACACAAACTACACCTTTCATCTTATTTTGTATGAAATAAATTGATGTTATTCCTGTGCTGTCAAAAGTTCAAGTTCTCTGTATTTAAATAATTTATGTTAACTACATGCTCCTTTCTCTCCTTTTTAAAAAATTCATGTGATGATAGATCTTGGCCTACATTGTCAAATGGTTTAGATTCAGAAAAGTCCACTTTACCTACTGACACCTTCTTTCATTCTTTATGTTGTTATATGTTTAGATTTGACAAATTGCTAAACATAATTTACACAAATCTCCAAATCTCTTCATAATTGAACTCATTGTTGATCAAAATCTTCCCTCAAAGCAACTGATGTGTAAAGATATGAGGGGGAAAGTGAAGAAGTGATTTCAGTACCTGCAGTGAGTGGGAAGAAACTAACCTGGAAAAGTCCTTTAGAAGGGGAGGCTGAGGGCAGCACAGTAGAGTTGACAGTGTTGACTGGGAGGGGAAGGGGGATCCAGCCCTGAGGGCATCAGACCAGGGCTGCAGGGTCTCCATGACACAGGGCAGCAATGGGGTGACCAGGAAGAGTTACAGTGAGGGCCCAGTGTTGATGGTGTAGCAAAGACTATGGGCCTCAAAGCAGACCCTTTGATTCTTTGCCATGAACGCCTGCATATAAAGATGTATGGATAAAGGGGTTTACTGCATGACTCACTGTGTCACACTGCAGCTTCCATGACGAGAATTTCTTCCTTTTTTTCCCTTTTTCCTCTTAAATTTTATGTTGTTTTATTTGAGGGGTGTGGTGAGGTTGCAGGGGCAGAGGGCAGATGAGAGGGGATAGGAGATGGATGAGATTGGGATGTATAATATGAAAGATACAAGGAATAAATTACAAGAAAGTTTTAAAAAAAATAAAGAGAGGCTGAGATTAGTGTATCATAGGGGCAGGAAAGAACCTAGTGCTTATGAAACATCTAATGCACATCTAAGATGTATATCCATAGACATGTTCCACAAATTTTGAAATAAGCACACAGACAGACAGACAGACACACACACACACACACACACACACACACACACACACACACATACCACTAAGGTTCACCCAGAGACCAAAGTATCAGTAGATACTTGTAAATTTATCTGTAGAGTCTATATTTTTCATGTTTGTTTTGCTTTTTGGTAAGTGATATCTGAGATAAGAAAATAATTACAACTACAACACATACATGTGTGATTTCCAAAGCTGTGATGTGACCACTCTCGTGTATCCTAAAGCATGCCCTAGTTAGGCCATAGACATTTCTTGAAATTTGTTAAGCTAGAAATGGAGGATAATTTGGCACATAAAGGTATTTCATTATTTATATGGAACAATGGATAAGAAATCTGCAGAGTACTTAAAAGTATCACCAGGGAGCACATTAAAATAGAAAATGAAAATGTGACACATGTACACAGTGCAGAACAGAAAACAGAAAGCATGAACTCGTTGGTAAAAAGATGGAACTGGAAAACATAAAACAAACAGAAACCAAAAATCAAACAAACACACAGAAGAACAACACTGGTGAATCCACACAAACACAGAAAGACCGATCAAGCATGTTCTCTTTCAGATGTCGATCTTAGCACTGACACTTAATGTTCTGAATGCTTGTGGGATTCAGGCAAGTATACATGGGGTATTGGGAACAAATATATTAAGAAATATTACAGGCAAAATGGAAACAGGGAGGGAATATAATGGTGGCAGAAAAAATAAATCATGGAAGGGAGATGGGGAAATGGGGAGTGGGAGAAGGCATACACAAATGAAAAGGGCTTAAGAAAACAAAAATGGAAACCTACAGTCTTGCAACACAATTTAAAAAATCTTTTTGTTCTAGAGCTTTTATGTGTGCATTTAAGTACTAGTATGTGATCTCTCCATTTTGTTTTAAATGAAGACACTTAGTGCTATGATCTTTCCTCTTAGCACCACTTTCATTGTGTCCCATATGTTTGGGTATGTGGTGTTTTCATTTTCATTGAATTCTAGGAAATCCTCAGTTTCTTTCTTTATTTATGCCTTGACCCAGTAATCATTCAGTAGAGAGTTGGTCAGTTTCCATGAATTTATAGGCTTTCTATTTCTGTTCTTGTTGAAATCAATAGTGGTCTTATAGGATGCAGGGGGTTATTTCAATTTTCTTGTATCTGTTGAGGTTTGCTTTGTAACTGAGTGTGTAGCCAATTTTGGAGAAAGTTCTGTGAGGTGCTGAGAAGAAGATATGTTCTTTTATGTTTGGGTGAAATGTTCTGTAGATATCTGTTAGATCCATTTGGTTTATAATGTCTGTTAGATCTAGTACTCTGTTGTTTTTGGCTGTATGACCTGTCTGTTGGTGAGACTGGGGTATTGAAGTCTCCCACTATCAATGTGTGAAAGTGAATGTTTAATTTGAGCTTTAGCAATGTTTCTATTACAAATGTGGGTGCCCTTGCATTTGGGACTTAAATGTTAAGAATTAAAACATCATCTTGTTAGATTTTTTCCTTTGATGAGTATGAAGTGTCCTTTCCCATCTCTTTTGATTAATTTTGATGTGAACAGCATGGCTAAGATTAATAACACAAGTGACAGCTCATGATGCCTAGGATTTGGAACAAGGGGAACACTCCTGTATTGCTGGTGGGAGTGCAAACTTGTACAGCCACTATGGAAATCAATATGGAGGTTCCTCCAAAAACTGGGAATTGATCTACCTCAAGACCCAGCTATTCCATTTTTAGGCATATACTCAAAAGATACTCCGTTCTACCAGAAAGACACTTGCTCAACTATGTTCATAGTGGCTTTATTCATAATACCCAGAAACTGGAAACAATCCAGATACCTCAACCAAACAGTGGATAAAGAAAGCATGCTACCTTTGCACAATAGATTACTACTCAGCTGTCAAAAGAAAATGACCTCATGAAATTTGCAGACAAATGGATGGAAGTAGAAAAGAATCATGCTGAGTTAGGTAACCCACACAGAAAGACAAACATGGTACGGACTCTTTTACAAGTGGATATTAGTTGTTAGGTAAAGGATAATTATGCTATAATCCACACACCCAGATAGGCTAAGTGACAAAGAGTGCTCTAAGGGCATGAATCTTCCTGGGAAGTGGAAATTGAATAGATTTTGTGAGTGGACTGGGGGCAGGAGGGAGTCAGAACAGGAGGGTTCAGGTGGGGGTGGGTGGAGGGAAAGAGTATGAGGAGAGATGACTGGAATTAGGAGGCCTGGGGAGGGGGGTGATTTGGAAACCTAGTGCAGAAGAAACTCCCAGAAATATAAGAGGGTGACCCTAGTGAAGACTCCTAATGATGGAAAATACAGAGCCTGGACAGACCATCCTCTGTAACCAGGCAAGGCTTCCAGTGGTGGGACTGGGACACCAACCCAAGTACAAAACCTTCAACCTGCAATCTATCCTGTCTCCAAGAAGTGCTGGGGAAATGCAGGTGCAGAACTTGTGGGAGTGGCCAACCAACAACTGGTCTAATTTGAGGCTATGCTCTGAGAGAGAATCTATACCCCACACCGCCTGGATGACCAGGAACCAGAGGTTGGATATCCCAGAAACCTACAATAGAAAAAAAATCAATAAAACTATTCTTAATGATATTCTGCTATACTCATGGATCGTGTCTATGAGAGAGACATCATCAGAGAGGCGTCCTCTGGCAGATGATGGGAACAGATGCAGAGAACTACAGCCAGACTGTCATTAGGCAGGGAGAGAACCCAAATTAGAGATCTCCATCAGGTTCTTCCCCTTGTAGCTCAGGAAACCTGTGGAAGATGGGGAAGGAGAATTGTAGAAGCCAGAGAAGTCAAGGGCACAAGAATAGCCCACAGAATCAACAAAGCAGGGCTCATCGGGTCTCACAGTGACTGTTGTGGCAATCACAGAGCCTGCATGGGTCTGTACTAGATCCTCTGCATATATGTTATGGTTATTAGCTTGGTGTTTTTGTGGGATCCCTAATTGGGAGTCTTGGTGTCTCTGATTCTTTTGCCTGCTCTTGGAACACTTTTCCTACTATTATGTTTGCCTAGCCCAGCTTTGACATGAGAGCTTGTGCCTAGCCTTATTGTATCTTGTTATGCCATGTTCAGCTGATATCCCTGGGATGCTGTGGATACACTGGGAGGCCTGCTCTTCTCTGAAGGGGAAGGGAGGAAGAGTGAATCTGGGGGAGAGGGCATGTTGGGGGGGCAATAGGAGGAGTAGAGGGAGGGGAGATTGTGGTCCGGATTTTTTAGAAAAACAAACAAAACAAATAAAAAATAAATGTTAAATAGGTTTTTAAGGTTTTTTATATTAAAAAAAAAAAGGTCTTGCACTGTACTCCAGGCTACTCTGAAATTCATTATGTACCCTAGGCTGGCCTTAAACTCCTACAATCCTCCTGCCTCAGCTTCCCAGATGTACCACTACTTTTTGTTCATCCTATATTGCCATGAAGGTGATATTGTTCTAATTCCAAAAAACCAAGCACACATACATATATTAATATTAACTATTAATATTAATATATTATATATAATAGTAGTACATAGGTGACATGAAAAAATGGGAAGGATGTTATGGGTTAAAGTTGTAAGTGGAGTAAGAGTAGGTAGATAGGAGAGGGACGGAGATGGAGTATTTTTGAGCAAATTTAAGGATGTACAAAGAAGCATTAAAATACACTAGTATTTGAGCTAATTAAAAATATAATACATTGGAAAAAATGAGTGTGAAGGGAAGTACCCTACATGGACAGACAATTCTGCTCCCAGACAACATAGATCGTTGACTGAAAATCTCAGTGCAAGGCGTAAGTTACCTTCCTACCAGTTATTTTTCAGGGAGTCCCAAGAGGTACACAAAATAATACAGGTTTTAACTGTTTCCATTGCTCTTGGCTGTCACCATAACCAGATGGCAAATCCTATTGCTGAAGAGGCCACACACATTGAATGCAAGATATAGAGAAATTAACCTCAACTGACCATGATTCTTTCTCTCTGTGTCCTAGCTTACATGGTGCCAGAAAGGGCTATGCAGGCTGCTGGGAGAGAAAACACATAGTGCCATTACCCAGTGGTAGACCATGCACAATATAATACTGACATGCCTGGCAAGATGTGCCCATTGGTTGAATGGTGCTATAGTTGTTCTGTCCATGAGGCTGGGTGTCTCAGCTTATCTTTAGTATATGCTGGAATCCCTAAAATTAAGGCTCTAATGCCAGTGAAGGAGTAGACTTGCTAGGGATAGAGAAAACAAGAGCAAGCAGACAAACAAAGCTTCTTTGTTCCATGCCCTTAATATGCTACCAGCAGAAGGTGTGGTACATATTAAATGTAGATCTTCCCACCTCAGAGACCTGGATTAGAAGTCGGTCTTTCCACAACAAATGATTTAGTTAAGAAAAATTCCCTCACAGATGTGCCCAGCCACTTGGGTTTTTAGTTAATTCTAGATGTAGTCAAGTTGATAATCAAGAATGGCCATCAAAGGGGGAAATCAACCACTTTCTGATTGGATATGAGGCTTGCTCCACAGGAAAGATTTTATGCCTGGAACCATATGCTTTGTAAGCCTGTACTTGGAGAGATCATAGGCCCTTGCGGTTGTTGCTGTTATGTGAAATAGTCATGCTGTCAAATTCCTTTCTAAATATTTTATACCCATAGATTTTTTTTGCTACTCTCAACTTTTATTGGAGAAGCCTCTTCACACAGTGGGTAACAGTTAGCACAGAGACTCATAACTGGTCAAGGTGTCGAGTGCTCAGCTGTAGATCAATCTTCTATATAAACTCCCCCTCACCACTCAAAGTTTAGAGAACATGTCAGCAGAGTGGGTGAAAAAAATAGAAGAGTTGTTGGCTGAGGAAAGCTGCGAGTCACTGAATTCTGGACATGGACATGGCTTTGCATACATTGATGCCTAGCAGTTGTGGTTACCTGCAGAAAACTGGCACAATGTCAAGGTAGCAAAAAAAATCTAACATGAATGGAGGAAGTGGATCCCCAAGACCCCAGTCTTGAAAGAGAAGCTATTGACAGTGGATGCTTGTTGAGAGAAGAACTACTTTCCTTTTGGGATATGGCTACTAGTAGGTGCCTCATTCCTCAGTGGAAGGCCTCACATATATATTCATTATTTGCAGGACTTATTGTAATCAGGAGTTTACCAATAACAACAACAAAAAAGAAAGGAAGGAAGGAAGGAAGGAAGGAAGGAAGGAAGGAAGGAAGGAAGGAAGGAAGGAAGGAAGGAAGGAAGGAAATGGTGATATTTTAGTTGTACTGAAATGTGATTTTATTTGTATGTTAATAAATAAAGTTGCCTGGGGGTCAGAGCTAATAGCAAGCCATAGCAGAAGCTGGGCTGTAGTGGTGCACGCCTTTAATCCCAGCACTTGGGAGGCAGAGCTAGGCGGATCTCTGTGTGTTCAAGGATACAGCCAGCATGGAGACACACTCCTTTAATCTCAGTACCAACCATAGAAGACCTGGAGGTCTGTACAGACAGGCAGTGATGCAGAGGTCATGTGAAAGCAGAACAGAAAGTCAATAAATAGGACAAACACACAGGAAGTAGGTCTCTTGCTGAGGAGGACAGCAGCGGTAGTGAAGGGTAAGGTTTTTAGCTCTTAGCTATTGCTCTGACCTCTTGGGCTTTTAACTCTGCAATCGGCTCTGTGTTTCTTATTTAATAAGACTGTTCATCTACAGAAGGAAGGAAGGAAGGAAGGAAGGAAGGAAGGAAGGAAGGAAGGAAGGAAGGAAG